>CM023540.1:56129461-56391961 GCA_013350335.1 Chimonanthus salicifolius
TCTATCAAAGCTATCTCTAGTGATCTCTAATTATTTCTAATGTGTTCATTTCTAATTCTATCTTTTAGGGTTAAACCACTTATCCAACGTAACATATGCATCTCTGTTGTCCTAATTTTGTGTGTTTGTCCTTTCATTTTTTATTGTCTAACACTCTGCTCTGTATAGCATTGCAGATGCAATTAATTAGTTGTTTGTAATTAATATTATTTATGACATGATGTTGGTATCACAAGTTAAACCATCTTTGAGTGCGATTGAACTTCGATTGATTTCTATACGCCCTAACTTTCTCACAAGACGATTTGATGCTCGACTTAATTTTCAAAACATTGGCAGACTATAATGGTGAGAAGAAAATTTTTGCCTGGAGCAATAGTTGCACTCTTGGCCCCATGTGAGGCCTATTGAGATATGAATTTATACCATTTTCTTCTTACCTCACCCCTCTCCTGAATTGTATCTATTTCAAATTTGAACTCATTTAAAATTGATTTTACTATCAAATTAAAAATACATCTAAAACTAACCCAATCTGACCTTGATTTTTGGGCTATCGAAAATTATGACTTCAAATTTAACAGACTTTATTTTGTATAAAAAACATCATCTTGAAAATGCCTTTTAAGCCGACTCATCTCCATGTATTAGGTGACTGTTTAATTTTTAAAAAATCGACTCGTGCATCAAACTGTCAAAGATGAAGGTTGGGTTGGATTGTAAGACCCATCCCACTAGCAAGATATTGTCATCTCTAGGCCTCAAACATGGCCCGCATGGCTTTCAATTGGCGAGCCAGCCCATTGTTTCTCTCAAAGGCCTCATGGTAGAAGGAGGAATGCTACCACTTATATACCAGAGATTTTTTAACGCAACTTGCAATGTGGGACTTTGGCATCCTTTGGGGCGGGGTATTACAACCTACCCATTAAAGCTAGAGCCGTCTCTAGCTCTGCACACACAACAACCAAGCCTACATCCTCAGACAGAGAGTTGAACCATGCTCTGATACCATTTGTAATGACTCGTCCCCGCTAGCATGATATTATCGACTCTAGGCCTCACACACGGCCCGCACGAGTTTCAATTAGCGAGCCAACCCAATGTTGCTCCCAAAAGGCCTCAGCTTGAAGGTGGAAGGTTACCACTTATATACGAGAGAATTTCTAACGCAACTGGCAATGTGGGACTTTAGCATCCTCTGTGGCGGGTTATTACATGGATTGAGCTCAATCAAGGTCCAACAATGGTCAAACTCGACCAAATATACTATAAAATGTAGAATGTCAAATAGAAAATATATATAATTTAAAAACTCAGTAAAAATATTTTTTTTATAAAAAAATATAAATAATATAAGGAATTTATTGGTCCACCAACACATTTAACTTTGGTGCAATAAAATGAGTGAAATACTCATTTTGCCCAAATAAATGGGAAGAGAGAGAGAAGAAGGATTGAAACAAATTTGGGTAAAATCGGTATTTTACTCATTTTTGATGCACCAAGGATAAAAATGTTGGTGCACAGAGCACTTTCCATAGTATAATAGTCCAATAATCCAACATAATTAGCTCCAAGTCTATTGAAGTTATTGAAGGTCAACTACTCCCAACTCTTTCGAACCATGAGTCTTTAAGAGTTGGGTTTAAACTTGGAAAATGTTTAAAAAATAACAGAATTATATCTAATAAAGGTTTAAATGGAATTGTGGTTGAACAGTTAAAAATAGAGTTTTCATACAATGGTTGATGCTCACGTGCAATATCACCCATGAAAACTAATTCATGGCCACTATAAACAACATTCAAAATCACCTGCCATTATACTAGACCCGACGGTTGGAATTTTGGTGTGAAACTACTATGCTGTTATGGGTGAAAAGATGGTTCAATTGGTTACATTTAGGAGTTTATGGGGGCTGAGAGACGAGAGTATGCCAATCTTTTAAACTTTTTGGAGGATTCTCATATTCTATGGAGGATGCGGATGAGAGGATTTGGATTGGAGACTCATTAAAAGAGTTGTTGGTTAAAGCAATTTTAAGGACAACGTTAATGTTTGTTGGGGAAGGATCCTTCGAAGGTGTAAGACCTCCCTCGAGAGTTCAAATTTTTGCTTGGTGTGTTGTGAAGGTTAAAATTTCATCCAAATATGATCTTTAGGAGTACGGGTGTCATTTTTGAAGGACCTTCATTAAGTTGTATCCTAGTCACTTTTTGGAGGAAAATGTAGACCTTTTCTTTATGTAGGTATCCTGTTGTGAATAGCCTAATGGGTTGCACTTGACTAATGAGCACTGAGATTGATGTGGGCATCATGCACAAAATGAGGAAAGAAATTACATAATTTTTTTACTGTGGCAAATGAGGGTCTAAATTGACTGATTGGGGTTTCAAAATGGTGAATTTAGTGTAATATTTTATCATAATATCAAAGTTTATTGATTGAGAATCAATCGTACATTCATTCATCATTAAACTTAAGTTCGACATACCCGAACAACATAACCACAAGATCTGAATCGATTAATGCTTCAAATACGGATCAATCTTAATGCGGAAATCATTAACGTAATAATTATAAAGCATACTTGGATCTATTGATGAAGAAGATGAGATCTGATCTTCCCTTTGATATGTCAATACTTCTTGAAGTCAAAAATAAGAGAAAACACCCACCTTGGAGTTTCTGTCTCTTTCCTTAATGCTCTCTCCCAATTTCGTGAATAGTATTTTTAGACATTAGGGTTGGCTTAAGTTGATGGATAATTATGGAGAGAGACCCTTTTATAGGCAAAGGGAGGACCCCTAAGGAAATTAGAATTTTCCATTCCTACTTCCTATCAAAATAGGAAGCTAACCCCCTTTAGAACTCTCCTAAAATAGACGTTTCTTATTTAAACACAGTTTCCCTAATTTAATATCCTTTATGTGGAGCCCCAAATTTAATGTGGGTTATGTTTAGTTTTACATTCTCCCACTTGGCCCACATTTATATTTCATAGGATTTAAAACAGGTATATCATAACGTGTACACGTAAATTGTATTTACCAACATAATGCGGTCAACATCATAATTCTAATATTAAACAAACCACAAAAACGAGCAATGGCGGTTGCACATCATCTTATCTCGACATGGTCCCTTCCATTACTACAACACAAGTGACCTACTTAGCATAGCCCTTAAATGAGAGATTTTTCATAATGGTCCACATAAGTGTCATAGCATAATGACTATTCCTATTAGTGTCAAAATAAACATACATAATGTATATACATAACAATAATAAACAGGAACAATAATCAGAAATGCATATATGAGTACTCAAATGTCAAATAGTGCACATTTATTCATAATGCAGTCCAAAATATACAATTACATTATAATAGATTACGTTCAAGACCTACTCTATTGGCTTATTCCTTAAAGGTCTTTATATGTAATCCTTTCGTCAACGGATCTGCCACCATAAGTAAAGTACTAATCTAGACACCGTCTGTTTCTGAACTTCTTCTTTCACGACAAAGTACTTCAATTCTATGTGTTTCGATCCATTCGAATACTTGTCATTCTTAGAGAAGAATACTGCTGTAGAATTATCACAGTAAATTCTCAGCGGCTTCGCAATGCTGTCGACAATTCCAAGTTCTGAGATAAAGTTCCACAGCCACATTCCTTGAACAGTGGCTCATAGCATGCCACAAATTCTGTTTCCATGGTTGATGTTGCAGTGATAGACTGTTTGGCACTTTTCCATGATATTGCTCTGCCAGCCATAAGGAACAAATAACCAAACGTTGACTTTCTGCTATCAAACCAACCACCAAAATCCGAATCTGAGTAGCCAATGATCTCGAGATTATCGAACCTCTTGAACATAAGCATGAAGTCTTTAGTACCCTATAAATACCTCATTACTTTCTTTGCAGCTTTTGATGAACACCGTAAATTACCATTTTACCTTTTAATATTGGATTAATTAGTCGTTATTCTATAAATATTAGATATATTTAATGTTATGTTTGAGTTTTGCACTATATTCTGGAGAATACAAGAAATTGGAATGAAAATTGAAGAAAGTTGCAAAAGTGGGCCACAATGTCAAATTTGGAAATCTCAAGCCCAAGCTTCATAAGACAAAGCCCATCAAAAAGTCCATGATTGAAGCTCAATAAAAGTTCAAGAAATGAAACAATTCAGGGAGTTATGAAGTCCACATGAAAAAGCCCATGGCCAACTTTGAGTTCAATCCCACTTGATCCACATGTGTGGCCGATCCATGTATCATTGGAAAATTGATACAATTGGCTACAGATGTAAATTTCCCTAAATCTCTGTCCATATTGATGTATAAAACAACCAGCACTCCACATGTATGGAATGGAGAGTTAGCTTGATACAAGGTCAATTAGATTTATAAATGGCCAAGAGATTTACAACAGCGAGTAATCAGCCAGAGATGAGATGCAGCGACTTCAGGTAGCAATTAGTGCTAGCAGCAGAGTTAACAACATGGTCCAGCGATGTAGAAAGATTTGAATGGAGGCTAGAATAAAAATAGAAGCAAGGGAAAAGCTGGCCGATCCTTGTTTATCTCCCACTTCCCCAAGCGAAGATAGGAAATAAGAGAAACATAGATTCGTCCAAATCCATGTGACTCAGCAGAGAAATCCGTCGTTGATTTCAATCCATTCAGCAACGAAAATCAAGATAAGATCAGAGGAGGACCGGGCTAATTGAAGAGAAAGAATTCGTTCTTGCTTCCCAAGCAAATACAAAGTATGGAAAGGACTGAGAAAAGAAGGTAATCCCCCACCGTACCAACTAGATCTACTGAATTTTAGAAGAAGTTACATGTTTTTCACCCAAATCCAAGAGACTCGGCAACAAAGCAGGACATGGCCGGCTGAGAGATAAGGATGAAGGTGCTGGCTGATTTGAGTCAAAAGAAAGGAAGGAAGAAAGAATAGAAAGAAGGAAAAGAGAAGATCTACCATCTTGAAAAGAGGAAGAAGGAGTGGGCTGTGTTAGCTGATTCTAACATATGAAAATAGAGATAAGGAGGAGGGCCCACACGGCATTGGCTGGCTGAAAATCAATCGACCCAACATACAGAATAGATGGAAATTTTCAAGGAGAAAATTGGCTAGGACCCATTGCTTGCTTTATTTTATCACCTCTTGTCTTATAAATTGAACACCTCTTCAACAGAGAAAATTGAATTCGAGCAAGGCATTGAAGGTGCTAAAGGTTGGAGAAACAGAGAGAGAGAGAATTTTCCACTCATTTAAGTCTTGTATTTTTTATTTTATTTTCTTTCTTTGATAAATTCCAAAGCAATGTAATTTCATATTCCATTTTTTGAATAAATTCATGGTAGATTCTTTAGATTTATGGTGTTCCCAATTATTAAACATTATATGGTGATGGTTTTTAATTTAATTTTAATTCTTTTTTTGAATGTTATGGAACAAATTAGTTTTAGAATTTTTCAAGGTAAAGTGAAACTCCTGTTAGGATCTGTGGGACCTGACTTTTTCAGTCTAAGGTTCTGTTTAATAACAGTTTATTTTAGATTTGGAAAACACAAGTTTAAATCCCGCTCAAGCCTAAGGCTTGAATTGAAAAATTCTAATTTAATGGACATCATAATTTCTAATTAGAATTTTAATAAATACTAAACTTGAATTTATATTTAATAATTTTAGAGAATTTCATAATCTAGGCCACGATCTTATTTTAAAGGGGATAACATGCCGCCTTAGATACTTGTCTCAATTCCATTGTAAACTATGTAAATAATTCATTATTATTGTTTTTATTTTATTGTTTTTTTTATTCATAAAGATCCTTGAAATGATGGAACTAGGTTAGATATATTTTATTTGTTTCTTAACTTTGTATTTTAAATTAGATTGAGGTTATTTAAATTCATTCCACCATTTTAATGAAATTTATAAATCAATGGTTTGTATGATAAAATTAGATCTCATATTTTGTTAAATTCCAAAGTTAGATAATTAATTATATTGGATATCTAAATCAAGAATTTTGCTAAGTTAAGATTATAACTCCATGTTTTAGAAAATTTATCATGCTTAAATCCCAAGTTTTTATTTTCTTAAATCATGTTAATTTAATGGTACCATTTTTATTTCTATACATATATTTTGTTGATTTCCCTTGGGTATGACATCGCACTCATTCACTACATTATTAACTAGTTCGTGCGCTTGCGAGTTAAATTTAAAACACAACAAGATTTTGGCGCTGTTGCCGTCGAAATCTCGAAATAAATTGTGTACTATTAGATTTATGTGTTTTTGGAAAGATTGTTATTTCTAGAAGTTTCTAAATTAGGTAACTCTTTAAAATTAGAAATTTCTATTTTTAGAAGATCTAATTTTAGAAAGTTTCCTTAAATTAGAAGTTTTAAAAATATTAATGATTATGTAATTAATTTAAATTTATAAATTTGTTAAGTCTAGAAACTATGTAATTATGATTTTCTATTTTTTAGAAATTTCTAATTTAATAGTTTCCCTTTTTAGCAACTTCTCTAATACTGGAGATTAGGGGTGTAAACGGACCTAGATCTGGCCCCCGGACAGTCCGGTCCGGCCAGATAAATAAGCATACAGGTTGGTTCCTAAGGTCCACAGACTTGAACTCGAACAGTCCCTTTATTTTTGAATGGGCTGCGGACGGTCCTCAAGCCCGTCGGACTCCAAAGTCGAAACTTGAGTCCCATCGGACTTTAAGTCGAAACTCGAAAGTACTCTTTGGTTTTAGAGAAAGCACAGAGCATTGAGCCCTGAGCCTTCTGCTCCCATCAAAAGTACGGTTTCCTTAGCTGTCGTTCCGTACGCACAAAGTTATGTTCCAAAGCAGAAGTCAATTGTTATTCTCTTTATGAACCGCTGTAGCCTGTAGAAGTAGGAACACTGCTACACCTGTCTACTCTAATTTTGACTGCTTGTAATAGGACGAAATGGGTATCATTTCTAGTCTCTACCACAACCCTGTCTCATGTTCACACTTCCATCACTATTAATATTAATTTAGTTGTTCATGCCATTCATTAAAGACCTATGGACAAACGGACTATTATCAGGCAGCGGATTGTCCAATAGCCCAATCGGGCCAGGCTGGACTCAATACTATAGGGATCCTGCCGGGCCGGGTCGGGGTCTGATTACAAGCCTACTGGAGATATGTCTTAATTTAGAAATAATTTATTTTTAAAAAATGATCAATTTTTGGAGAAAAATCTATTTTTTGAAAATTATCTAATTTTGGAGACGTTTAATTTTAGATAATTTCCGAACTTAAAAAAAAATTCTAAGTTTAGAATTTCATCCAACTTTGGAAAGTTTCTAAATATGATTTCAAAAAAAATCTCATGGAATGAAATTTTGATTTAATGGGGTGGAATTCAATTTTCATAGCCTTGACTTGATTTAAATTTTTTAATTAGGTTACAAATATTATATTTCCTCCACTAGTTATAACTTTAGGATAATTGCATTTAGACTAGGATCATGCAAATTTATTTATTTATTTTGAATTAGAATCTTCACCAAGGCTTGTATTGTCTATTTTGCAAGAGTTTTAATTGCGCGCTTAAAAATCGCTGGAAATACGCATAATAGGCTAAGGTGAGTGCCTAATCTTTTCTTTTGATTTTATTTTTCTCATGCATTCATATAGATTTATTTAGGGTGTTCTTTATTTATTTTATTTTACTTATTGCTTGCATTTAATCTATCCATGCATCTAGGTGTTAGTATTCATGCATTAGTTTAGACTGCTTTATTATTTTTTGCATATTTGCTTGAATGCCGTGTGGTAATTTAGGACTGCATTTTTACACTATCTAGAAATATAAGATTAGTAAAATTGGTTCATGCACTCCTTAATAAAATCAATTAAGGAACCATTAGGCTAGCTTTAGGGTTTCATGCTCATTAGGAACCTTTTCGATCTAAATCAATTTTTGTAACCGGTGAATAGTTTATCTTCAAGAATGGTGTCTAAGGCTAGTTCTGTCACTAAGACATGAGGTCGAGCATGATCTAAGGATAAGCCGGGAAGAGATACCGTGTGCTCCCCCACTTACCTGGTCATCTTGAGGTTAAACTCTCATCGGAGACTTACATTATTTGGAGAGAAAAGTAGGAGCAAGTCTAGAGACAATCCTTAGGGTCCTATTAGCTAGATAAAAATTTGATTGTATTAATGCAATTCAAATTTAGATTAGGAATTTTCTTGTGTGAATTTGGTTGAGCGTGAATGATCGTGTCTGTGTATGAATTATTGGTGTTGTGACTCTGATAATCATTTGGTTCGAGTTACATTTTCTGTCGATTTACCGATCATTGCGTCTGGAGCTCAGTCTAGCTCAGTCATAGACAGGTCCACCTTCATCACCACCACCATCATCTAACATGGCAGGAGAATGAGTCGAAGAGCAAACCCTCTAAGACTATTTTTCAGCAGTCACACCAAATACACCATCAGGCATAGTTGTTCTAGCAACTAATGTAGCCTTTGAACTCAAACCAGGCCTGTTACATCTTTTACCTGCATTCTATGGACTTGATCATGAGGACCTTTACCTACATGTCAAAGAATTCTTAAAAATCTGCGCCACCATGAAACTTCAAGGCATCACTGATGAATCCATTAAACTTCGTTTATTTCCTTTTACTCTCAAAGAAAAAATGAAATCTTGGCAAAATTCTCTACCTGCAAATTCTATCACAACTTGGGATCAATTAGCTAACAAGTTTTTGAATAAATTTTTCCCTGTATCTAAAACTAACTCCCTTAAGAAAGAAATTTCAAACTTTAATCAAAAGGATGGTGAACAATTCTGTGAGTCATGGGAAATATTCAAAGATACGTTGAGTAAATGTCCCCCACCATGGCTTTGAAATAGGAAGACTTGTGTAATTCTTTTATGAGGGTTTAACCATATCGAATCGCACAATCGTTGAATCTATGAAGGGTGGGGAATTTTTAAAGCTAACTGCAATCAATGGATGGATTTTCTCAGAATCATTGGGGGAAAGTTCTCAGCGATGAGACTTCTCCAAAAGAGAGATTCAGCACAAACCTCAAAGAGAGGAGGTTTATACGAAGTTAGTACCGACTTAGACATTAAGCTTGTAATTGCGAACTTAACAAACAAAATCGATGCTTTAGTGATGCATGTTGAGGTTTGCGCCATGTGTTCTAACCTAGGACACACTGCCCAAAACTGTCCTTCCTACAGATCTAATGCTAAGTGCTCAACCAAGCAAGCCAATGCACTCAATAATTTTGGAAGATAGCAGGGAACCCCTTTCTCTGCCATATACAATCCTAATAGGCAGAATCATCCAAATTTTTCTTGGCGTCAGAATCAACCTCTAGTAGGTCAAGGACTCCCTCAATATCAAGGTCCACCATACCATCCACCTTAGAACCAACCATTCCACCCATCTCAAAATCATCCAGCCCAGTCAAATCAGTCTTATCAATCCAGTCGATCTCAACAACGTAAGCCCTCTCTCGAGGATACGTTGCAGCAATTCATGCAGTCTACCCAGCAGACTATGCACAAGCTTGAAACACAGCTTGGGCAATTAGCCACCGCAATAAGAGATATGGAGAAAGGTAGATTTCCCAGTCAGCCTATCCCAAACCCTAAGGGCCAAAATGAGGTTTTATTGTCTAATCCAGTAGAAGCTAACTCCATTATTACCTTGAGATCCGGGAGACAGGTAAACAATAAAGTGGAAATGCCTAGACAACTAGATGACTAAGCCACTGGTCAATCCAAGCATCAGGATGACCCATTGAGTCCATCCCTAGTCCAAATCTCACCGGATCCATCTGCTAGAAAACTATACTTACCTAAGGCTCCGTACCCTTAGAGGCTCATCACCAATCAATGGGTGTTTTATGGTGACATGCTAGAGGTATTCAAACATGTCAATATCAATATTCCTCTACTTGATGCCATAAATTAGATACCCTCATATGCTAATTTTCTCAAAGACCTCTATACGACGAAACAGAGAACTAATGTTTCTACAAAGGCATTTCTAGCAGAAAATGCAAGTGCTCTCCTCCAACAACCATTCCCGATTAAACATAAGGACCCTGGGTACCCAACCATTGCATGCATCATTGGTACATATGAAATTGATAGGGCTTTATTAGGTCTGAGAGCTAGTGTCAGCCTACTGCCATAATCCGTTTGTGAGCAGTTGGTGCTGGGAGAGCCAAAGCCCACTCCTATCATACTACAGTTAGCTCACCGCTCTGTAAAAATTTCGAGGGGTGTCATAGAAGACGTTCTGGTGAAAGTAGACAAATTCTACTTTCCGGTTGATTTTGTGGTGCTGGATATGAGAACGAAAGTGGGCACATTCCGATTATTCTTGGATGACCATTCTTGGCCACCGCAAAAGCTGTTATCAACTGCCAAGATGGTATGCTTAAGTTGTCATTCGGAGATCTGACTATAGAATTCAATGTGTTTGTCCTATGTCGATAACCTTTCTGCATAGACGATCTGTACGAGGTTAATATGATCCAGAGTTTTGTCCAAGAGTCTTTCCTTCACTTCATTTGTGATGACCCATTTGAGAAGACTCTGTCCACTTTTAGCACAGACTTTAATGAAAATGGTAAACAAGAAGTGAACGCTATGTATGACGCATCTCCATATGCGCGAAGGCTCACCAAATTCGAACCTCTCCCCATTAGTCAATATGTTTCGATCCCCTCTGTCGAAAGCCACCAAATTTAGAGTTCAAGCCACTCCCTGAGTCACTTAAATATTCTTATCTTGGACCATCAGACACTTTACCTGTTATCAAGCTTCCGATTTAACTTCTGACTAGGAGTCTAAACTCCTAGTTGTTTTAAGAAATCACTGCGAAGCTATTGGATGGTCCATTGCCGATCTCAAAGGAATTAGTCCCTCTGTGGTCATGTACAAAATTCACTTGAAAGAAAATTCCAAAAACATCTAGAGAACCACAAAGACGACTAAATCCGGCGATGCAAGATGTGGTGAGAGCTGAGATTTTAAAAATCCTCGAGGCGGGTATTATCTACCTGATCTCTGATAGTGCATGGGTGAGTCCGATACAGGTCATACCTAAGAAATCGGGTGTGGCGGTAGTCAAGAATCAGGATAATGAGTTGGTATGAACCCGCATCCAAACGAGTTGGAGAGTTTGCATTGACTACCGTAAGCTGAATACTGTCACTCGAAAAGACCACTTCCCTCTTCCATTCATCGATCAGATGCATGACCGTTTAGACGGTCATACATTCTATTGTTTCCTTGATGGTTATTCCGGCTATCAGCAGATCTATGCTACTCTTAAGGATCAGGAGAAGACCACATTCACCTGTCCGTTCGGTACGTTTGCATATCGCCATTTGCCATTTGGTTGTACAATGCACCTGCCTCTTTTCTGCGATGCATGATCAACATCTTTTCCGATATGGTCGAACGTTTTCTTAGAAGTCTTCATGGATGACTTCTCTGTGTTTGGGTCCACTTTTGGCCAGTGCCTGCACCATCTAAGCCTTGTGCTAATCAGGTGCCAAGAAAAGAATCTGGTATTGAATTGGGAGAAATGTTACTTTATGGTGAAGCAGGGCATAGTACTGTGGCACATTATCTCTGAAAAGGGCATCGAAGTAGACAAGGCAAAGGTCAACCTGATCTCTAATTTACCAAGACCCCAAATCGTTGAAGAGATCAGGTCATTCTTAGGCCATGCTGGTTTTTATAGGAGGGTTATCAAAGATTTCAGTAAAATTTCTAAACCTCTCTGTAAACTCTTGACCAAGGATGCTAGTTTTGATTTTGATGATGAGTGCGTTCAAGCCTTTAAAAAATAGAAAATCGCTCTGACCTCCACCCCGATAATACAACCACTTGTTTATTCTGTTCCCTTTGAAATTATGTGTGATTCCTTCAATTATGCAGTAGGAGCTGTGTTAGGACAAATTTTAAATCGGTTGCCTCACGTTATCTACTATGCTAGCAAAACTTCAATGACGCTCGGCTTCATTATTCTACCATGGAAAAAGAGCTGTTGGCAGTCATATTTGCACTAGACAAATTTCGATCCTACTTAGTGGGTTCAAAGGTCATTGTCTATTTTGATCATGCAGCACTTAAGTATCTCCTTTCTAAGAAAGATGCTAAGTCTCGTCTTATCAGATGGACCATGCTGCTACAAGAGTTTGATATTGAAATTGTAACACCCCAGATTTTCAAGTTATAAATATTTATGGAAATTGCCCATTTAATTTGTGAATTTTTGGATATGGACCTTAGATGGGTAAGGTGTTGGGTCAATTGCCCAATTAAGACCTAACGGATTGTGGATATGGTTCAATTGAAATAAATGGGTAAGATTTATTTAATTGGGTCAAGGTTGTCAATTGGGTCAAATGTCCAATTGGGACCCAATGGGTCATCGTTGACTTGGTTGACCACCAAATGAGTTCAAGTTCAATTAAATTGGGGCTGAATTAAGTTGGAAATGGAATCAAGTAATTGAGTTGATTTTAAGTGAGTTAAATGAGTTGGATTAAAGATATAAGTTGAGTTAAAGAGATGAGTTGAATGGGAAGTCAATGGGACTTTTATTTTAAATGAGTGGAGTGGGAAGATGGAGAGTTACATCTCATAAGATCAAACCTAAGGTGTTCACAAGTTGGAGGTGGGAGTTTCATCTCATGGGATGAAACTCCAAAATGATCATTAATGGGGAGGTGAATGGTTTTGTTGTTGTTACACAAGGTAACCAAGGCTACACGTTGGAAGATGGAGGGGTGTTCCATCTCAAGTGGTGTCTCAGCCAAGCCAAGGGACACATGGGAAGACACCATCATTATGAGGAAGTTGGAGGGTTTTGGTTGTTACACAAAGTCATACAAGGCTACACATTCGAACATGGAAGGTTTCCATCTCATGATGGAAACCCAAGGGGCATATGGTTGGAGTTTCATCTCATTGGATGAAACCCCCAAAGGAAGTATAAATGAGGGAGGTGAAGGGTTGGTGTTGTTACACAAGGTTAACCAAGAGCACAGGTTGGGAGATGGGGGTTTCCATCTCATGATGGAAACCCAAGGGGCATAAGGTTGGGTTTCCATCATGAGATGAAAACCCAAAGTAAGTATCAATGGGGAGGTGAAGAGTCATGGGAGTTACAAAATGGGAATCAACCAAAGGATACCACCCTTGGCCGAACTACATTGGGCAAAAAAGAGAATTCTTTGCTTTATCTCACTCTTTCCCTCTCTCACTCAAGGCCGACCACTCTCAAAGACAAAGGAGGAAGGACTTAGAGTTTTCTATCTCAAGCTCCTCTCCCTCTCTCAAACCTACACCCTTTGGCCGAACCCTCTCTTTGGGTTTTCATTTCATGACTTCTGAAGCTCACTCTCGGCCAAGGATCAAGGAGGAAGAAGAGGCTAAGAAGGGAGAAGATTGGAAGAGCAAGAAGGAGTGAAAGAAACCGGAGGAGTCACGGAATTGGTAAGTACAAGATAAGATTTTATAAGCATGGAAAAAATGGTCAAGGAACATGGTTTGGCCATTGCATGGCCAAACCCTAAATTGTATATACAAGAACCATTAAGGACCAAAAAGGGGTTGGATGAGGTTCGGCCATACAATCAAAGGATCAATCATGGATGTATGATATATTTTAAGGAAAATAATGGACCATAGGGTTCGGCCATGTTGTATGGCCGAACCACATGGAAAAGTATTAAGGATTTTAAAGGGTTTAAATGGATGTATGTTGGTGAAGAACCTTAGACCATGGGTTTGGCCATGGGGTATGGCCGAACCCCATGAAGAATTATTGAATTATGTACATGTATTTAGATCATGGAAATTCTGGGGGAATGATGGTAATTTTAATTGATTTTAAATATGGCTAATGATGATCCAAAAGGATGAACCTAAATGTATGGTTAAACCCCCATGGAGGGACTTTGATTATGGACCTAAGAGTGTAAATCATTTAAAGGAGAAGATGGGAAATGAGACATCATGGGTTCGGCCATACACGACCATTTTTAATGGGCCATTTAGAGATTTAAGCATGATTAGAAACCATTAATGGTTCTATGTTTGTGGATCAGTTATGGACCTAGGCATGTTTAAATGAATGAAATGTTTAGTCATGGACCTATGTTATGGACTTAAGTATGGATAGGTAAATTAGGTGATTACCTATGGAATGAAGTAATGGCCAAATGGTAAAATTAAAGGACCATGGGTTCGGCCATGGTGTATGGCCGAACCCCATGGATCATGTTTTTGGATTAAAGAATCATGTATGGATCATTCTTGGCACTTACGTCATATGTAAATAAACTAAGTAATTAGTTATGGATAGAATGATGGCTAAGATGGAAATTTGATTAAAATGATGGACCATGGGTTCGGCCATGGTCTATGGCCGAACCCCATGGAGAAGGTTTTTGTGGACCTAGGTTTTATTAATGTTAAATGATTAACTCATGTGCGATTGGCTAATGAATTAAAAGAGGGACCCAAACCAAGTGAGTGAGGTTCGGCCATGTTGTATGGCCGAACCCCACTAAGGCATGATTATGGGATTAAACATGGTGAGAAATCAAATGGAACATGTGTTTTGATTTATTGATATGTTATAAGGTAACGGGACCTCACAAACGGGTACGATTGGTGAGCGGTTTTTGGACGAAAATGCAAGGACATATTAGTTGATCATTGGTAGGATTCTTACCTCATTGATACCATGGGATATGTATGATGGTTTTAATTCATATTTTGATGAGTTATTTTGTATCAAATGTTATGTTTCAAATATGGATTTTTAATGCTATGGTTTGTATTATTACATAGCATGTTGCACTTGCATCTCATGCGTGGCATGAGAGGGATAAAATGTTACCGGAGTCCACGCTCTGTCGGTGTAACGCCCTGCCCTTTTTCACTAGCTTTCCGAAAATCAGAGTCTATTTTTTTTAAAAAAAAATAAACAAAAGAGTGATAGAGAGCGGGACATCACGACGCGAGCTAAGTCCGAGCTTCCAAAGCCCGACCCTTAATTGGCTAACCATACGTGTGCGTGGACCAAGTCCACTAAAATGGTTCACACGTACTCAAGTTAACATGCGGAATAATCATAGATGCGGAAATAATAATAGAATAACAATTCTATTCCATTTTAGATAGCAAGGACATCCATCACTTAATAATAATGACCATAAGTTAAATATCCAATATTATTCATCCAAACCATAGCAAATATATCTACGTTATTACAATCTTGAATGCTAGCTATTCAAATACATAGTCCATGAGTAACTTAAAACAAAATATAACTTAATCATCCAAGCTCCTAAGCTTGGCTCCGATCTTGTTCCTCGTTCTATTCTTTCCCTGTGTCATCAACTAGGGTAGAAGTAGGGCTTTAGACAACGCGCCCAGTAGGTATTCCAATTAGGGTTAACACATGGGTTAGTACCAAAAATCCAGATATAATATATTGTACCATACTTGTAAAGCATCGTATCCAAAATCATGTATAATAATAGAGATCCAATCATACATATAAAAACCAGAAACCTTGCATGATAATAAAGATCATAATCATGCCGATTCAATGCCATGTCATGCTATCATATGCAATGAGTAACACCCATCACAAAACATCCTCTTGATGGAAAGCTCCTCATCAAGGTATCCCCACAGTGGTCTTTCAGACGCCCTGACGGAGTGTGGCCTCCGGTTCCTCTTGATGGAAAATACACATCAAGGTATCCCCACAGTGGTCTTTTGGACGCCCCAATGGAATGTGGCCTCCGGTTACATATCCTCCCTCCCATGCCATGCATGAGATGCAAATGTCCACATGCTATGCAATTATACAAATCATAGCATTAAAACCTCATATTTGAAACATAACATTTTTACAACATAAACCATCAAAATAAGAAGTTAAACCATATTACATAACCATGGTTTCAAAAAGGTAGAATCCTACCAAAGACCACTAAAATGTCCTTGCTTCTTAATCCGGCAACCGCTCAAGATCGTACATCGTTTGTGAGGTCCCGTCACCTTGTTACATATCAACAAGTCAAACCAATATCCCATTTGATTTCCTATTATGTTTAAGTCCATAAACCATTCTTGTGGGGTTCGGCCATACACCATGGCCGAACCTCACTCACTTGAATTTGGTCCCTCCTTTTATTTAACCAATCACATCCAAGTAAACCATTTTAAAAATCCTAAGTCCACCAAATACACCTTAGTGGGGTTCGGCCATACAACATGGCCGAACCTCACCATCTTGGTTTTGGTCCCTCTTTCAAGTCCTTTGATCTTTTAATTAAGTCCAAGTTCATTCATCATTTGATCACTAATCTCATCACTTATACAACAATTATTTAACATTGACAATAACATAAGTCCATAAAAATATTCCCCATGGGGTTCGGCCATACACCATGGCTGTAATGGCCCGGAAATTGTAAATCAATGAATATGTAAATATTATTTATTTTAAGGATGAAAAATTGGGAAAATTGATGGAATAAATGGTAAATGGACCAAAATTTGGGCAAAGGCCCAAGTAGGGCCCAATGGACTATGGATTGGATTTAAGTTTACTTAAAGGGTCAAGGATGGTCAAATTGGGCCCAATACCCATTTGGGACCCAATGGATCAAATTGATGTAAGCCCTAAGGTAAATGGGCAAGAGGAAAATGTAATTGGGCCATGGGCCCAATGGTGATCCAATTGGAATGTATGGAATGGATTTAAATCACTTAAGTTAATTTGAATTAAGCCAAGGTGATGTGGCCAAGTGGGACCCACCTCCACCTCATCAAGTGAGGTGGCGTGTGGACCAAGAATTGGTGGGGCCGGCCACCATGGTTGACTTGGTCAACCATGGGTGGATTTCATAGAGGGAATTGAATGAATTAAATTAGGTGGGGGTTAATTAACCTAAGTTAAAGGACTTAATTAATTAAATAATTAAATTATTAAAATGGTGGTTAAAGGTGGTCAAATGGTCAATGAAAGACCAAAACCATCCATTGGAAGAAAAAAAAAAACACGTTGGCTAGTTGCTTGGGCCATAAAACATGAGAAATATCATGTGGGCAGTTGGGGATAGTTAATGTAAAGTGGAAATTAGGTAAGCAAATGGGGATAAGGCTTATCTTTTCTTTTCTCCCTCTCTTTTCATTCTCATTTCACTCTTTCCTCTCTTTCACTCTCTCATGGACGTCCCCCACTAGGAAGAGAAGAGAAGAAGAAAAAAAAAAGTTAAGGAGAAAAAGAAGAGAAGGAGAGAAGAAAGGGTTAATCTTGGGCCCTCCACCTCAAGGCCAAGAAAGTTAGACACCTCTTTATCCTCTCCTCCCTTTTCTCTCTCAAATCAAACCCTATCATGGCCAATCCTAAGTTAGGAGGGTTTCACCATTGATCAAGCATCTTGGCCTACCAAAGATAAAGAGGAAGGAGAAAGGAGGTTAAGGAAGCCGACGGGAGTGGCGGAAATCGGAGGAGATGATGGATTGTGAGTATTTCTTAAACAAGAAATTTTGGATTTTTAGGGTTTAAAAATTGGGATTCATTTTTGTTAAATTTAATGGTGGCCAAATGATTTTATTCCATGGATTTTAAATCCATCAAATGGAAGGATGGAAAGTGGAGGAAACCCTAATGGATAAATTAGGGTTAGGGAAAGAAAAAAATAAATAAATATAAATGGATAAAGGGTTATGTAATTAATGTGTGAAGTTGTTTGGGTTTTAAGGAATGGGGGACATTATGTAATTTAGCTAATTAAGCGTGGAATTATGTGATTGGAAGAAAATCATGGGCCATAGGGTTCGGCCATGTAGCATGGCCGAACCCCATGGTGGGTGATTAGGTGTTTGATTTAATTGGTTAGGGTTTTAAAGAATGGAAGACAATGAGGGTAGCTAATGAATTTTAGGGTTTTAAATGAATAAATGTGGGTAAGTTTTAAAAGGGTTTTTATGATGAAAATGCAAAGGGGTTTATGGCCTTGAAAGGCATAGAAGAGAATGAAGTATGAACCATGGGTTCGGCCATGGTGTATGGCCGAATCCTATGTTGTTGTGTGTGAATTTAATGGGTTTGGAAGGAGGTACTAACATATTTGAGAATGGTGATGGTTTTAAATGGACTTTAAGCATAGATTTAATGGTTTGAGTATGTTTGAAACCATGAAAAGATGAGGGGGAATGTTAGTAGTTTTGATGGACTCAAGAGATGAAACCAATGTTGATCAAATGGGTGATCTAAATGAATGATGAAATCCCCATATGGAGGGACTTGTGATGAATTCAAATGTGTAACAATGGACCCAAGAAAAAATGGGATAAAGGCATCATGGGTTCGGCCATGGTGTATGGCCAAACCCATGACCCATTTGTGGGTAAAAGTATGGATTAAAATTTGGTATTATGTGTGGGAGAAATGAATGAGGGTTAGAGTGTTTAAATGGCTGATTTTTCTAGTGTGGTTAGGTTGTGGGTGAAGAGACATCAATGGACCCATTTTGTGAATAAATTAAGGCGTAAGATTAATGTGTATTTGTATGTAGGTTAATGGAGTTTAAGTAAATTTAATGGCTAATTTTAATGGTCATGTGACATGGTGGAGTGGGTCATTAATGGACCTAAATCCATGAATGAATTTTGGACAAAGAAATGTATATAATTAAGTGAAGGTTTAACTATGGGAAAGGTAGTGGCAAAACCGTAAATATTGGTCAAAATGAAGCAACCCACTAAGACATGATGTATGGGCTTAGAAATGGTTAAAACGTGGACTGATTATGTGTATGCAATAAGGTATTGGATATCGCGAGCGGTACGCATGTCGCTAGCCGGACTATCGGACGAAAACGAAAGAGAAGAACGCGAGTCGGTATTCGGTAGGATTCCTGCCTATTTGTAAGACATGGATCAGGTGTTATGTGAATGGTTATTGCTTTATTTTTGGAAATTATATTTTTGGTTATACAATGGGTTATGAAATTATGGTTTATACGTGATTATGGCATATGGTTAACCTATGAGTTATATGTTAGTGATATGAGTAATATGTAAAGGCTATGACCCAAATATACTACATAGCATAATGCATTACATCTCATGCATGGCATGGGCGGGAAAAAATAAACAAACCGGAGTCCATGCTCCGTCGGGGCGCCCGAGAATAGGCATGGGGATAACCTGATAGGTTATAACCGGAGTCCATGCTCCGTTGGGGTGACCGAGAACAGGCATGGGGATACCTTGACGAGGTCTTCCCGTCAAGGGGGATATGATATCATGATGGTAGGGATGATGGGTGGGATTCATAACATAGACACCCATAGCATGGCATTCACTTTATAATTTCATTATATGGTTGTTCGCCAGTTTTCACTATGTTATTATCTGCATGCTATTATTACTAATCCATGTGCTAGCCCTACTCGGAGTCCTACTGGGCGCGTTGTCTAACGCCCTACTTCTCCCCTAGCTGATGGCGCAGGAGATGGCGGAACGGAGGGGCGCGACGGGAGCCAAGCTTAGGAGCTTGGGAAGGCGAACTGCTAACTTATTTATGTTTATTTTGGAAATGTACATTTGAATAGCGTAGCTTGTTGGAAATGTAATAATTTAGATAACTTGCTATGTTTTGGGATTTTAGTTTACACATTATGATTTTAAGATATATTAGTAACTAAAGGAATGTTTCTTCCCTGCTATCTGAAAACTGGTAGGATAGTCTCTATTATAATATTCCGCATTAAGTTGTATTCCACGAGCTTACGTCTACGTGTGAACTGTTCTCGTGGACTTCGTTCCACGCACACGTAGGGTTGGCCAGTTAAGGGCCAGGCTTTAGAAGCCCGGACTTAACTCGCGTCGTGACGTCCGCACCCTTTGTCACTTTTATTTAAAAAAAGAAATGTACTCTGATTTTACGGTGAAAAGGGGCGGGCGTTACAATGGCCGAACCCATGGTCCATCATTTCCACCCATATTTACATCTTTGCCATTGTTCTATCCATGGCTAATTACCTAACTTATTTACATATGAACTCAATTCCAAAAATAATCCATAACTGATTCCTTAATCCAAACATGGTCCACAAAAGAATGACCCATAAAAATTGGTTCATGGGGTTCGGCCATACACCATGGCTGAACCTATGATGTTTCATTTCTCATCTTCTCCATTTAAATGATTTATAATCTTAGGTCCATAAACATAGGTCTATAATTGAATCCTCCATTTAATCATCCATTCATTAAAATATGCATACATAGATCATAACATCCATAAAACAGTTCATGGGGTTCGGCCATACAACATGGCCGAACCTCATGATGTCATTTTTCCATCCTTCATCTTAATATTATTAATAACCTTTCCCATGGGGTTCGGTCATACATCATGGCCGAACCCTATGGTTCATCTCTTTCATTCATAAATAAAACAACCATGATCATAATCTTTGATGGGGTTCGGCCATACCTCATAGCCGAACCCATGGTCCATGGTTCCCATACATAAGTCCATTTACACCATTTTAAAACCTTTTAAAATTATAAACATCCCTCTATGATTTCCATCTTTCAAACTTCCATTAAAATACCCAATATCCTTCCATGGGGTTCGGCCATACAACATGGCTAAACCCTATGGTTCATCATAGAGTATTTATCCATAATAAAATCAGGGTTCGGCCATGCAATGGCTGAAAAATGTCCTTGACCACCTTTTTCTTATTTTTACAATTTATCAAGCATTTACCGATTCCGCGTCTCCTCCGGTTTGTTTCACTCTTTCTTTCTCCTTTCCTTCCTTAGCCTCTCTTTCCTTCCTTCTTGATCTTTGGCCGATGATGGTCTTGATAAAAACACTCTTGGAGTGGTTCAGCCAAGAGGTATGGAACGAGGGAGAGAAGAGCTTGATATCAAAATTATTCCAAGTCCTTTTGTCTTGAGAGGAGAATCGGCCTTGAGAGAGAGGGAGAGAATGAGATAAAATTCTCTAAGTGTTCTTGCCTTGAGAGTGGTTCGGCCAAGAGAGGGAGAAGGAGAGAGTGAAATGAAACTCCACTCTTTTCTTGGTTAATGCAATTCAGCCAAGGGTGGTGTCCTTTGGTGACACCACTTGTAACTCCCATTTCCATTTACCTCCCTCCTTAATACTCCACTTGGGGGTTTCATCCATGAGATGAAACTCCCAAGGCTCCAACGGTGTAGCCTTGGCTTGGCTTGTGTAACAACACAAAATAGCCACCTGTCCATTAATTGCCCATTTGGGGGTTTCATCCATGAGATGAAACTCCCATGTGCCCAACGGTGTGTCTTGGCTTGGGTTGTGTAACAACACCAAATGGTCATATTCCCATTCATGATCCATTTGGAAGTTTCATCCTTGAGATGAAACACTCCCAACGGTTTGGCTCTTGAGTTTCCATCTTGTGATGAAAAACCCCATGCTACCAACGTGCAAGCCTTGGTGTAGGCTTGTGTAACCCCCAAGACTTTTCACCTCCCCATTAATGATATAATTGGAGTTTCATCCCATGAGATGAAACTCCCATTCCAACGTGTATGCCTTGAGTTGTTCTTTGAAACAACAAAAACCCCATGAACCAATGTTATGGATCGGTTTTGGACATAAACAAAAGGTAATGGCAATATTGTAATAAAGGCTAAAAATCAAAGATCATGGGTTCGGCCATGGTGTATGGCCGAACCCCATGAAGAATGTTTTGGTTATGGATTTGAACAATGGCAATGATGTAAATAAGTGTGAAAATGATAGACCATGGATTTGGCCATGGTGTATGGCCGAACCCCATGGGGAATGATATATGGTTTTAATGAATGAAGGGTTAGAATAATGGAATGGTAGCCATGGGTGGCAATATTGTAAATAAGTAAAATTAATAGACCATGGGTTCGGCCATGGTGTGTGGTCGAACCCCATGGGAAAGGTTTGACGGACTTAGGGTTTATGTATGTTGGATTAAATAAAATGGACATCCATAGATTAAGCAATGGTATGGATGTAATAAAGGGTGAAAGTGAAGAATCATGGGTTCGGCCATGGTGTATGGCCGAACCCCAAAAGGAATGGTTTATGGACTTAAACCTAATAAGAAATCAAATGGAACATGGTTTTAATTGATTGATGTATTATAAGGTAACGGGACCTCACAAGGTGTGTACAATCGTGAGCGATAACTGGACGAAAGCGCAAGGACACGTAGTGGTCTTTGGTAGGATTCCACCTCTTTGAAACCATGGGTTTATGTACAACGTTTTTATCTTATTTGATGAATTTATGTTGAAAAAGATGTGTTTCAAATGTGAGGTTTTAATGCTATGTTTATTATATAAAATAGCATGTGTTTCATTGGCATCTCATGCATGGCATGGGGTGAAGGATATGTAACCGGAGGGACCACACTCCGTCAGGGCTTTCGAAAAACCTATGTGGGATACCTTGATGTGCTTTTCCATCAAGAAGAAATCGGAGGGGCCACACTCCGTCGGGGCATCCGAAAGACCTATGTGGGGGTACCTTGATGATGAGAATTCCATCAAGAGGATACATGTGTTTATGATGGGTGGGACTCATTGCATACTACACATGTCATGGCATTGTCTTTATATGGATTTATTATTATGTTATATGCATGTTTTGTACTAACCATGTGTTAGCCCTAATTGGAATACCTATTGTAACACCCGCCCCTTTTCACCGAAATATCAGAGTCTATTTTTTTATTTTATTTTTTATAAAAGTGACAAAGGGCACGGACGTCACGACGAGAGTTAAGTCCGAGCTTCTAAAGCCCGGCCCTTAACTGGCTAGCCCTACGTGTGCTTGGAACGAAGTCCACGGAGAATTATTCACACGTAGAAGTAGCTCGTGGAATATTAAACTACGTGCGGAATTACAATAAGGACTGTCCTACAAGTTTGAGATAGCAGGGAAGATACATTCATTTAATTACCAAAATACCTCAACAACATAATATCCAAAATAAAATCCAAAACATAGCAATTAATCTAAAATATTACATTCCGACGAGCTAAGCTATCAAATACATTTCCAAATTAAACTTGAATAAACTAAATAGTCTGTCTCCCTAAGCTCCTAAGCTTTGCTCCCATTTCGTCCTTCTACTCCGCCGTCTCCTGTGTCATCAGCTAGGGTAGAAGTAGGGCGTTAAACAACGCGACCAGTAGGACTCCGAATAGGGCTAGCACATGGATTAGTAATGACAACCACATATGAAATCATATAAGGGAAACTATAAGATGAATGTCATGCCATGGGTGTCTGTGTTATGAATCCCACCCATCATCTTTACTATCATGATGCCATATCCCCCCTCACGGAAAAACCTCGTCAAGATATAACCAGCCACAAATCATCCCCTTGACGGCAAAAACCTCGTCAGATATAAACAGTCACACATCATCCCCTTGACGGCAAAAACCTCGTCAAGAAATAAACAGTCACACATCATCCCCCTTGACGGCAAAGCCTCGTCAAGGTGTCCCCATGTTTGCTTCTCGGTCGCCCCGACGGAGCATGGACTCCGGTTATATCTCATAATATCCCTCTTGATGGATGAAACACATCAAGATATCCCCATGCTTGCTTCTCGGTCGCCCCGACGGAGCATGGACTCCGGTTTCATTTCATCCTTCCCATACCATATCCCTCCCATGTCATGCATGAAATGTATATGCCACATGCCATGTAATATATATAAATCATAGTCATAAACCCATCTTAAAACAATCCCATGATTATCAAAATAATTCAAAGGAAACCCATCACATAATACCAAAATCCAAAACCCATCTTAAAAACAACCACATGATTACCAAAATAAATTAAAGGAAAACATCTCATAATACTAAATCCAAAACCCATCTTAAAACAAACCATATAATTTCCAAAATAATACAAAGAAATCATCACTCAATCCATGGCTTACAAAAAGGTAGGAATCCTACCGAATACCGACTAGCGTTCCTTCTTTCGTTTCCATCCGATAGACCCGATCGCCGATCGCGCTCCATTTGCGATGTCCAGTACCTTATTATACATTAATAATTAGTCCATGTTTTTAACCTTTTAAGCCCATTAATCACATACTTAAGGTTACCATAATTGCACTTAAGTCCATGATCATTTCTCATGGAGTTCTTGAATTTGGCCATTATTTACAATTTTGCCACTGCCCCTTCTCCATGGTTAATTTCTCATTCACCCTTGCCTAACCAAGTTCATAATTGACCATAAACCTGGATCTCTAACTTAGGGCCATTAATGACCCATTCAACCATGACACATGACCATTAAAATTAGTCATTTAATTTACTTAAACTCCATTAACCTAACATACAAATACACATTAATCTTAGGCCTTAATTGGTTCACAAAATGGGTCCATTGATGTATTATTAACCATAACATAACAACACTAGAAAAATTAGGCATTTAAATACTCTAACTCTCATTCATTTCTCCCAAACATAATACCAAATTTTAATCCATAATTTTACCCACAATTGGGTCATGGGTTCGGCCATACACCATGGTCGAACCCATGATGTCTTTATCCCATTTTTCTTTGGCCTATTCCCACATTTGAACCCATCATAAGCCCTTCCATGAAGGGATTTAATTTACACCTTTCAACCACTATCTTAAACCACATTAACTTAGCCACATTCCCATTACAACTATCAACATTAGGTCCATCAACACCACCAACATTTCCCATTATTTTTCCATTATTCATAACCATTAAATCCACCATTGATCACCATAGGGTTCGGCCATACAACATGCCCGAACCCATGGTTGATGATCCATCATCTTCTATGTCTCATTGGGGCCACAAAAATCATTCACACACTCCTTGATTTTTCCTCATTTAAACCCCTATAAATTTTCCAACATTTAAATCATTTAGCACTTAAAACCCTAAACCATTCTCCATGCTTCCATTCTTACATACCCTAATTAAATTCATCAACCCTTTTACCATGGGGTTCGGCCATACTACATGGCCGAACCCTATGATCCATTAATCCCCTCAAAATCCATACATTTTCATGCATAATTAACTTAATTACACAATGTCCTTAGTCCATTTTATTTCTTTTCCTTAACCCTAATTTTCCATTAGGGTTTTGTCCACTTTTCATCCTTCCATTTGATGGATGTAAAATCCAAAGCCTATGATCATTTAGCCACCACCAATTTTTAACAAAAATGAATCCCAAATCTTAAACCCTAAAAATCCAAATCTCTTGTTTTAGAAAATACTTACAATCCGTCGTCTCCTCCGATTTTCTTCGCTCCCGTCGGTTTCCTTAGCCTCCTTTCTCCTTCCTCTTGATCTTTGCTCGGCCAAGATGTTTGATCAATGGTGAAAACCTCCAAGCTTAGGATCGGCCAAGGTAGGGTTTGCTTGAGAGAGAGAGAGAGAGAGAAAAGAGGAGAGGATGTAGATGAGAAATAAGATTCTATGACTTGATCTTGGAGTGATGGCCAAGCTTACACCCTTTCTCCTCTCTTTTCTTCCAAGCTTTTCTTCTTCTTTCTCTTGGTTTTCTTCCACTCCACTTCTTGGGAATGAGGGACGGCTATGAGAAAGTGGGAGAGATGGAGTGAATAAAAAAATGAGAATGGGATAAGATGAAAACCCATCTTATCCCAAGGTAGCTTACTTTACACTTTAACATAAATTTCCCACCAACCAAGCCTAAGATATTTTTCATACTTTAATGGTTTATGCTTTATGCTTTAAGATTCATGGTGGTGGTTGAGATAAACCACCACCCAACGATTTATGTGTTATAGATAAATGGCTTTTGGTCTTCTACCTTTTGACCATTTGACCACCCTTTTGGATAATTTAAACATTTAATTAATTAGATAATTAGGTTAATTTTATTCTCATTTTAACTTAATTCCATTTACTTAAATCACCTTCATACATCCACCCATGGTTGACCAATTCAACCATGGTGGTCGGCCCCACCAAACCTTGGGTCCACACGCCACCTCACTTGGTGAGGTGGAGGTGGGTTCCATTGGACCATATCACCTTGGTCAACTTCAAATTAACTTAGGTGATTTGAACCCATTCAATTCATTCCAATTGGATCACCATTGGACCAATGGCCCAATTACATTTTCATCTTATCCATTTACCTTAAAGTTTACATCATCTTGATCCATTGGGTCCCAATTGGGTATTGGGCCCAATTTGACCATCCTTGGTCCAATTGACCACCATTGACCCTTTAAGTAAACTTAAATCCAATCCATAATCCATTGGGCCCTAGTTGGGCCTTTGTCCACATTTTGATCCATTTACTATCTATTCCATCAAATTTCCCAATTTTCATCATTAAAATAAATAATAGCCACATTTTTATTGATTTAAAAAATTTCGGGCCATTACACCTACTGGGCGCGTTGTTCTAACACCCTACTTCTACCCTAGTGGATGATACAGGAAACAAGGAGAACGATGAACGCGAAACGGACCAAGCATAGGAGCTTGGATGCTTTTAGTTTATATTTTAATTAAGTTACTTATGGACTTGTAATTTGAGTAACTAGACTTCGAATATGTAATAACTTAGATGATTTGCCATGGTTGGATATTTTATTTGGATAATTATGATATTTTAATTATGGATAAAGACTTGACGTACTTTGCTATCTGAAATGGAGTAGAACTAGGTTCTATTATAATTCCGCATGTTTTAATTTTAATTTCGCATGTTGAAATTGTTATGTGTGAACCGTTTTCATGGACTTAGTCCATGCACACATAGGGTCGGACTTTAGAAGTTCGGACTTAGCTTGCATCGTGTCGTCCCGCTCTCTATCACTCTTTGTTTATAAAAGAAAAAATAGACTCTGATTTTCGGAAAGCTTAGAGAGTGAGAAAGAGCGGGGCGTTAGAATGGGCAACGATTAAAGCCATTTTTAGAGTTCCACATTCCTGAAGAAGAGAACGAGGTTGCGATAGTAGATCCTGTGTACCAAGACTGATTTTGAGGACTCATACCCATTCAATCACCTGCCCATCTTCATCCTTTCCATCACCCAGACTCGCCTATCCATCTGTCTATGTCTGAGTCGGTCTGAGTCTTCATTGTCTAGTTTAGGTTTCATCAAGTCAGTCTAAGATTTCTTTATTTGGTCCATTTCGCACCTTATGCATTCCAAGGTATGTCCGAACCCCGATTGTTCATTTTCTAAAATATTTCTTCTTTTACACTTGACCAGTGTCTATTAAGGAACATTGAGAACAATATTCAATTTAAGTTTGGAGGTACTGAGGTCATTTATGATCTTAAAAAAAAAAAAACAACAACATCCATCATCTGTTTTGTCTTTGTGACCAGCAGACGTTAAAGAATTGGATAGGATTCTTGCACGTAGACAGTCGAGTTTTCATCTTCGCACTGTATCTGTCTAGAACACAAGTTCCCCCAGTCTTGTGTAGGAAAATCATTTCCTAAGCTATGAGGGTGAGGAAGCTGGAAATCCAAGAGGAGCAACCCAGACCTCTTTGTGGTCGAAGCACTTTGGCTGCAATGAGAAAAGCTAAGAGGCTAGGAATCTGTCACAAATGTGTACGTGGGAATTGTAATGGAATAATATCTGATCAAGGAGTTCGTTGTGTGGCAGCAGCAAAGCATAGACCTATAAGTGGAAATAGATAGATTTATTTGGATTTAGTCAAAAGTAGAGTAAGCCCGGAAAGACTGAGACTCCTTGGTGTCCAAAGAACTATTGATTTTCGTTTAGGGGACTATATACGTCCTGACAATCTGAAGTTAAACGAGTCATAGTTTTCTTAGGCAGAGAGAGGCAAACTTAATCTTTTAAGGGTAGAGTAACAAAAGCTGAGACTCCTTGGTACTTAACAGGACTATCAATTTAGGTCAAAGAAAATCACGCGTCTTGATGATCTGACGTAAAAAGAGTCACATTTTTAGCATTAAAACATAAATAAAAATCTTTATATCATACTTTTCTGGAAAGATTTTTATAGGATTTATGCTCGGAAATACATGTACACAGCCATATTAATGTTAGTTTGAAAAAGAAAAAATATTCATAAGTCGAGTGATCACTAGAGGAATACTAGTGGAGACTTAAACCCAGTGAGCTTTAGAGCCATTCTATCCTTCTGAGGGTTATAAGTAAACTCCTGTTTCTTTGATAAGCGCATTGAGTCGTTGAGTGACCTCATTATCCTTTGATTTGGTCATATTACTAAGAACGCCATCAAATTTGAGTTAATATGGCTGAAATTTTTCTGAATTTATTCGAAGCAAAGAAATCATCGTATGAAGCTTAGGATAGGATATAGGCCATTTTTGGACCGTTTGAGCCTTCAAGCCCACCTATTTTGGTCATTTCATCTTGATAGTTCCCGACTTGAACCTAATATAACCTCTTTTATTGACTAGCCATGTCTACCATACTCAACTTCGGACATGGAGTTAGGGGTTTAAAGGCTTGTTGCATATGCTAAATGCAATTGAGAGTACCAACGAAAGTGGTGTAATTTAGGATTTTTAATTTTCAGTTAGTGGTTTTTTTTGGCTCGAGGACTAGCAAAATCTAAGTTTGGGGGTATTTGATGAACACCATAAAATTACCATTTAATATTGGATTAGTTAGTTTTTATTTTATAAATATTAGATATGTTTAATGTTATTTTTGAGTTTTGCAGTAGATCCTGAAGAATACAAGAAATTGGAATGAAAATTGAAGAAAATTGCAAAAAGTCGGCCACAATGTCAAATTTGGAAATCTCAAGCTCAAGCTTCACAAGAAAAAGCCCATAAAAAAGTCCATGATTGAAGCTCAATAAAAGTTCAAGAAATGAAACAATTCAGAGTTTTATGAAGTCCACATGAAAAAGCCCATGGCCAACTTCGAGTTCAATCCCAATTGATCCACATGTGTGGCTGATCCATGTATCATTGGAAAATTGATACAATTGGCTAAAGATGTAAGTTTCCTTAAACCTCTGTCCATATTCATGTATAAAACTGCCAACACTCCACATATTTGGAATGGTGAGTTTGCTTGATACAAGGTCAATTAGATTTATAAATGGCCAAGAGAAGGTGGGTCATGAAACTGAAAAGCAGAGCACCACCTGCTTGCAACCCATTGAGAAAATCAGCAAAGAATCAAAGACAGAATACAACAATGTGTAATCAGCTAGAGATGAGAGGCAGCGACTTCAGGTAACAATTAGTGCTAGCAGCAGAGTTAGCAACATGGTTTAGCGATGTAGAAAGATTTGAATGGAGGCTAGAATAAAATAGAAGCAAGGGAAAAGCTGGTCGATCCTTGTTTATCTCCCACTTCCCCAAATGAAGATAGGAAAGAAGAGAAAGATAGATTCGGCCAAATCCATGTGACTTAGCAGAGAAATCCGTCGCTGATTTCAGCCCATTCAACAAAGAAAATCAAGATAAGATCAGAGGAGGACCTGGCTGATTGAAGAAAAAGAATCCATTCTTGCTTCCCAAGCAAATACAAAGTATGGAAAGGACTGAGGAAAGAAAGTAATCCCCCACCGTACCAACCAAATCTGCTGAATTTTAGAAGAAGTTACACATTTTTCACCCAAATCCCTGAGACTGGGCAACAAAGCAGGACATGGCTAGCTGAGAGATAAGGATGAAGGTGCTGGCTGATTTGGGTCAGAAGAAAGGAAAGAAAAAAGAATAGAAAGACGGAAAAGAGAAGATCTGCTAGCTTGAAAAGAGGAAGAAGGAGTTGGCTGTGTTAGCCGATTCTAACATATGAAAATAGAGATAAGGAGGAGGGCCCACACAACATTGGCTGGCTGAAAATCAATCGACCCAACATACAAAATAGATGGAAATTTTCAAGGAGAAAATCGGCTAGGACCCATTGCTTGCTTTATTTGATCACCTCTTGTCTTATAAATTGAGCACCTCTTCAACAGAGAAAATTGAATTCAAGCAAGGCATTGAAGGCACTAAAGGTTGGAGAAACAGAGAGAGAAAGAATTTTCCACTCATGTAAGCCTTGTATTTTTTATTTTATTTTCTTTATTTGATAAATTCCAAAGAAACATAATTTCATTCCAAATTTTGAATGAAATTCATGGTAGATTCTTTAGATTTATGGTGTTCCCAATTATTAAATATTCTACGGTGATAATTTTAATTCTTTTTCTGAATGTTATGGAACAAATTATTTTTAGAATTTTTCAAGGTAAAGTAGAACGCCTATTAGGATCAGTGGGACTTGACTTTTTCAGCCTAAGGTTCTTTTTAAGAACAATTTATTTTCGATTTGGGAAACACAAGTGTAAATCCCGCTCAAGCTTAAGACTTGAATAAAAAAATTCTAATTTAATTGACATCATAATTTTTCTAATTAGAATTTTAATAAATGCTAAACTTGAATTTATATTTAGTAATTTTAGAGGATTTCATAATCTAGGCCATGATTTTATTTTTAAATGGGATAACATGCCGCCTTAGATACTTGTCTCAATTCCATTGTAAACTATGTAAATAATTTATTATTTATTGTTTTTATTTTATTCTTTTTTTATTCATAAAAGATCGTTGAAATGATAGAACTAGGTTAGAAATATTTTATTTGTTTCTTAACCTTACATTTTAAATTTGATTAAGGTTATTTGAATTCACTCCACCATTTTAATCAAGTTCATAAATCAATGGTTTGTATGATAAAATTAGATCTCATATTTTGTTAAATTCCAAAGTTAGACAATTAATTAATATTGGATATCTAAATCTAGAATTTTGCTAAGTTAAGATTATAACTCCATGTTTTAGAAAATTTATCATGCTTAAATCCCAAAATTTTATTTTCTTATATCACGTTAATTTAATGGTACTATTTTTATTTCTATACATATATTTTGTTGATTTCCCTTGGGTACGACCTCACACTCATTCACTACACTATTAACTGGTTCGTGCTCTTGTCGGGTCCGGTGGAGGTCTAGGCATACATTATGCTACCTACAGCTGAGGCATAAGGAATTTCCTCCATTTTTTTCTTTTCAAGTTCATTTTGCGGACATTGATTTAAGATAAATTTATCTCCCTTCTAAATAGGGGCATATTGATAGGAACAATTTTGCATACCGAGTCTCTCTAAGATTCTTTCTATGTTTCTGAGACAGCCCTAACATACCACATGTTCTGTCACGAAATATTTCTATTCCAATCACGTAGGCTGCCTCTCCCATATCTTTCATTTCAAAAATATTGGAAAGAAACTTCTCGGTTTCAAACATCTTACAAAGATCATTAGTGGCGAGCAAAATATCATCAACATAAAATATCAGAAGGATAAACTTACTCCCACTTACCTTCATGAATCTACACCGATTAACTGTGTTTTCCTGAAAATCGAAGGAGGTAATGGTATCATTGAACTTAAGGTACCATTGCTTGGAGGCTTGCTTAAGGCTAGAAATTGATTTTTTTTAATTTGTTTGCCATATGTTCCCTACCCTCTATGGAGAATCCTTTGGGCTGTTCCATATACACTTCTTCATCTAAATTACCATTCAAAAATGCGGTTTTAACATCAATTTGGTGAAGCTCCAAATCATAATGAGCCACCAAAGTCATAATGATTCTGAAAGAGTCCTTTCTGGATGCAGGAGAGAAGGTCTCTTTATAATCAATGTCATATTTCTGGATGCAGGGTTATGACATAATTAGCAAAGGAATAATCAAGCTTTAAAGAGTAAATGTAACGACCCATCCCGCTACGGGTACGTCAAAATTGATACATACTATTACAATCGATCCAATACTATTTCGGGCACTTTTTTTCTTCTTAAATTGGAGACAGCTCCCGCAACCCACACTAAACATAGCCATCCATCAATAAATCAAAAATCCTAAGCATCAATCATAATTACAAATTATAGCATCATCAAATTATTACATTTATCCAGCTCAATAAAAAGTACATAAATCTTAAATACGTTAGCAAGTCCTCAATTAAAAAATGGAACTATGACAAAGTACAAAGTTGCAGCTCTACACCCAACATCCGATTGAGGGTCCCACCGACCCTTCCTCTAAGAAGTGCATGTGAGGCAATGGGTGACCTCTACATGCCCAGTGATGATAACACAAGCATCAATGTCATCAAGCATACACTGCATATAATCATATGGACATGTCAATGTCTAGCATGTTTACATGCACGACCATGCAAACGTGTTCCCTACCCCTAGCACACGAGCCCACATCTACTGGGCCTCCAGTACATACACCCACCCTCGAGTACACAAACTGATCTCCAAACGGATCAGGATCCATACTCCTCGACCAGACTTATGACCCTCACATGACAACCTGGGCACAAATCACGACCAACCCAAGAGTCGGGCTCACTAGAGTCCAAAACAGATTGCTGCACGGGAGTAACCACCTCACCAATCCTCAACGAACTGTCAACAAGACTCATCTTTGGTCTCCTCAACCAAGCATCAGACTCTCAATAGTCAAACCTGTAACCTTGGACCTCATATGTTGGTCTTTACACGACTGGCGTATCCACCCCTCACAGAATTCTATAGGTCTTCTACCGAGTGAGTTGGCGGAACTCACTCGTTAGGCGTGAATACCCCAAAGTCATAACCGCGGGTAAACACACTACCACATCACACCATAAGTTGTCCCCACTATGCATCTGTCCTATCTTCGAATACAATACCTCAGACTGCACCCATCCTGTAGGTGTCATAGCCTTTAATGCCATATCTAAGACTGTACCCACCCTGCAGGTGTCATAGCCTGTAATGCCATATCTCAGACTGTACCCACCCTACATGTGTCATAGCCTGGGCCATCATACCTAAGACTGTACCCACCCTACAGGTGTCAAAGTCTAGAATATCTCATCACACCACACCGCAGGCTGTCCCCACCCTACATGTGTCATACCCTGGAACATCTCATCACACCACCTCGCAGGCTGTCCCCACCATATAGGTGTCCTAGATTGAAACATCACACCGCACCATCTCTCGACCAATGAGCGGGTGAGCACATCCTCAGCCTACTCGGTCATCCGGGAATCACAAACTATACCAGCGGGAGCTGTCCCTCACTGCATCATCCCTCAACCAATGGGCGGGCGAGCACATCCTCAGCCTACTTGATCATCCGGGGATCACAAACCATACCAGCGGGAGCTGTACCTCACCGCATCATCCCTCGACCAATGAGCCGGCGAGCACATCCTCAACCTTCTCGGTCATCCAGAAATCACAAACCATACCAGTGGGAGCTGTCCCTCACTGCATCATCCCTCGACCAATGGGCGGGTGAGCACATCGTTAGCTTACTTGTTCATCCGGGGATCACAAACCATACCAGCGGGAGCTATCCCTCACCACATGATCCCTAGACCAATGAGTGGGTGAACACATCCTTAGCCTACTCGGTCATCCGGGGGTCACAAACCATACCAGCAGGAGCTGTCCCTCACAACATCATCCCCCGACCAATGAGCGGGCGAGCATATCCTCAGCCTACTCGGTCATCCGGAGATCTCAAATCATATTAACAGGAGCTGTCCCTCAACGCATCATCCCTCCACCAATGAGCGGGCGAGCACATCCCCAGCCTACTCGTATATCTGAGGATAACAATCCACCATGCCACCCTCTGGTCTCCACGCCGGTGAACCACTCAACCCATCAGACCACTAGGGATGCCTCATCCGCCATGCATTCAGGTAGCGTGTCTGCGATGACCTCTAAGTTGGCCTTCGACGAGCTAACACCCAACCCCAAAACTTCCCAGAGGTTTCCATGACCACCCCACAACATGTCCCTCTTAGGACTTTCAGGCACCTCACCCTCCAAACCGGACCACACCTCCCTCATAGGCGAGTTTGAAGATCACACCTGACAATCTAACCCATGCCAGGAAATACTTCAATCCATGTCCAACCACCGGGTAGCCCATAGTCTAACAACAATTCCACTGCATGGTCACACAACATCCCCCTTAACTACCTGACAAGCTAGGGGGAGTCTCTAGATCCTAATGTTGCTTAGTACCCATGCCCCCACCGGCATCCCACATATGGTAGCTATATGTATGTACAATTACCCCTCCACCTTCACATCCTATTAACATAGTTCATCACATAATATTCAGCTGTATACATCACTATTTATCATGGACTGGTATGTTAACATCCAAACATGTTATAATGTGTAGCAGTCCAAACTAATTATCACATGATCATATAGCATTTTATCAACAATACATATCACACCATAATCAGGCATATACCACCACATATCACATGTTCGCATCTTGGCATCTTAACATATTATCAATAAAAATAAACTCTAATCATGTCACCACACAACCAATCAATCGTGACGTCAGATAGGCAACTCGTATATGCCTATGCAAGTATCGGATACGAATACACCCGGATGGGGACCCGCCACATAATGGTATCAACAGTTCCCTTGCCGTGTGGCTCGTAACAACGGAGACCCCCATTCGCCGCATTCCGTACCCACACCTTTGATAGAATAGTAAGATGCATAGATGCATACTAAAAGCGGTGATAAGTTCCCTCACCAGTGCATGCCTTTGAAATCTAATGCGAGAAAATGAGTCCGGGGGTTGAAGGAGTTCAAACTGTTGAAACGAGAGTTAAGTATAAGTAACAGAGGTAAAACGGGCCAAAACAAGTCCGTGTTGAAAACGGGCCAGAAAATGGGCTAGGCTCAAACTAGGCTAAACTTGTCCAAAATTGAAAAACTGATTTTAAAACTGGGTTGGACTCGAAATGGAGTCTAAAACTAAAAATTGGGCTTGAAACCAGTCCGGACCCAAAATTGGGCCTAAACGGGCCGGGCCAAGCCCAAGATTGGGCTGAGCAAAACTGGGCCGGAGACTGACATGCTTGGGCCTGCAAGTGGGGCCTAGTCTGTTGGACCAGGGCTAAGACGAACTGAGCCTGGAATGAACTGCTGGGCCTAGAGCAGATATAGGTTCAGACCGGGTCCAGTAAGCTGGGCCGGACTTGGCCTGAGGGCAAATGTGTCAGGCTTGGGCTGGTCCAAGGCCGACCCTAATCGAGTCAACTCAGGATCGGCTGAGTCAACTCGACAACCTAGTAGGAAAGGGAGGGAAAAAAAGGGAAAACATAGAAGAGGAAGGAGGAAGAGGGAAGAGGCGATGGAAATCGGAGAATACCTGCACTCAGCCGAGACGAAGGGAGTGATTGAGAAATCTGGCAACTAGAAGATAGATGAGAAGAGTCCTGGTAGCAAGCGGTGACGGCGATGAGAATCCGAGGCTGGAAGCAACACGATTTTAAGCGGCAGAGGATGGATTTGGTAGATTGGGGCAGCAGCAATGACAGGAGCTCAAGGATGCTGGAATGAAGAAGAGAGGGCAAAGAGCGGAGAGAGATTAGAGAGGGGAAGTAATGGAAGAGAAAATCATGGGAGAAGAAGAAGAGATAGGAAATAGGAGAGATGAGCGGACGAGAAGATGCAACCAAGGATGGGGAGGGGCGGCTGACATTAGGGTTAGACTTGGGGAATTTAGGGTTTCAAGAAGAGATAAGAGGGAGAAAGAGAGAAGAGGCAGCAGATGGCGTGCGGCACTGAAGCATATGCGGCTACAATGCTACTAAAGGGGAGGGGGTTATGAAGGTTAGGGTTTTGGGGTTATAATACTCCAATATATTTTTTTTAAACTTCAAAACGAGAAGAAAAAATAAAAATGCAAATTAAAATCTTAGATTTTCAAAAATAATTAGAACTAATTAAAAGTATCAAACGCCGAACATCGGAGGAGAAAACGTGTGCTTTTCAAACTTTTTGGGATGACAGAATTTTCAATAATTCAAAATTACTAAAGTACCCTTTGAGTCTCTGAGCTCAAAATCGAGCAAACCAGGATCCACCATAGGGCCCACACTCACCACACTGCTACCAAGACCCTATACCTCCAAAAAATCGGGTCAGGTCGTTACAGTACTATCCCCTTTAAGGAATTTCGTCCTCAAAATTTTAAACTGAATACATACCTCAGTCTCAAACATCACGAGAAAAATCTAAGTGAAAGTTATCTCTGCACAGCTGAAATCCACTCTCAAGCCGATCCTCTCATCACAAGATAATGTCACAACACCTGTTCCACTGAAGCAACCTTGCCACAAAGAACCTCGAACGACTGAACAACTTGGACAACAGTCTGTACCACTCTCAAAACCAATGACTTCTACCTGACCAACCTCATTTGCTAGGTAGTCCCTTTGAGCATATCCAGTCTCAACAGAATTGCATCATGATCTGCGCCCAATGCAAGGGCAATTTATACAGTCGGCCACAAGTACCTCGCACAGAACTGTTAGAAGGCCAGTGTGTAAATGTCACCGTACTCAAGTTTTACCAGGAATCAACATCCTCTTAATCCACCTCATAACTAGGAGCGCAAAGCATAAGACATGACCTTTGAAATCTGTATGGTCTGTCTTGACCGGCTGTCTATCCATAGATAGTCCGTTGAGTTGAAACACGGCTAAGCATACAACTCTCTATGTAACGATGTCTGATATGATGGGCAAGACCTAAATCTCGATCTGACACTGTTGACTCAGCATCTCGTATAGACTAACTCTCTGCTCAACCCAAACTGGTCCAAAAAGCTTCAAGAAGTCGGGCATCCTCACCCCAAGGAGATAGGTGAATTCTGCCAATCTATCCACTACCATCTGTACCACTAATCCATGATGAGGAAGGAGTTGAAACATCTCCACACGGCACCACTCATACGGAGACACCAACAATCTGCCTTGGAGAGTCAAGTCACCATTTGGTCTCATTATCTAGTCATCTGGCCCACTGCCACACATTATAGAATCCCATAGTCTAACTGTCCCTGTACCTGGACGCTGATTCTTTGGGGCTCTACTACTCAACATTGGCAAAACTAACACTTTGCATAGTCTGGTTGCTCTAGTCTTTGCACCTGATCAGCAATCACTTCACGAAACTTGATATGATATGTCGGCTTCGTGCTCGACCCTTCCTGAATAAACAAGAACTCAAAACCACAACGATGGAGGACACTCAAAACCTCTCTCAACAATGGATATCTCGAACCCGAGCAAAACACCATCAACCTCCATCCCGAGCTATTAGTGAAAAGTTATACTCATCAATATTGAGTCGTCTCGAATAAGAAGCTAGCAATTAACCATCCTGTATCAGCATACAACCATTATCATCCCTGAAAACATCACAATAAGTTGCACGCCCACGGCCTTTCTCTACTTCCAGTACAACCATCACTATAATGGTCGTCTACCTGCACTGAAGAAAAATTGTCCCACTGACATTATACCAAGAGCTAACCGTTCTCTCTGACCATCTAACTATAAGCACGGTCACCTGGAGTAATCTGAATAAACTGCCAGACACAACTTTAGCCCCATCCTAACAAACCAGTCGCACCACCTGTCGAAACAACATTTCCAGGCAGCTACGTTTATGAGATCAAAACTCACATCCGACAAGATCCTGAATGAAAACACATCTTCAATAAACAACATGGATCCTCTCAGCTGCCTCAACAAGTCGTCAATCTCCAATAAAAGAACTTCATCCTACTCTTTAACTTTGGTCAGTCGTCGACCACTGGCAGAAAATATCACTGAGTCACCCTTCTTCTAGGATAACAAAGTTGGTGTGTCCATGTAATACCCCAGATTTTCAGTTTATCAATATTTACGAAAATTGCCATTGAAATGGTGAATTAAAAGGATATGACCTTAGATGGGTAAATTGTGGGGTCCATTGTTCAATTAAGACCTGATGTACATGTTATAAGGATCAAATTAAAGTAAATGGGTAATGTGCATCTGATTGGGTCAAGGTGGTTATTTGGGTCAAAAGACCCAATTGGGATCCAATGGGTCGTATTTGACTTGATTGACCATTGAGTGAGCTCAAGTTTAGGTTGGGTTAAGTTGAATTAAATGATTGAGAATGAGTTGAAATAAATGATTGAGTTTGGATTGAGTTTAGATGGAGTTGAATGTATTGGTTGAGTTGAATTAAATGAATGGGTTGAGTTGAGGGAGTTAAATTAATTTTAAGTGAGTGAAGTGTGTGAATGGGAGTGGAGTGTATTAATTTCAAGTTTCAAACAAAGAAAAACATTTGATGCATGGGAGGTCAGGTCATGCATGAAACTCCTAGATAATTAAAGGAGGTGGCGGTTTTATGGGAGTTACATAAGGTGAGAAGTTTATTCAAATTCAAAATGATATACACGTTGGAATGCATGGGAAGTGTCTCTCATGCATGAAACCCCCAAAGTGGATAATAAAGAGTTAAAGAGTTTCTCATTTTAAAATGCAAATTCAAATAAGAATTAAGAGGGAGTTGGATAGTTGGGTGGTCCAAGCTTAAGACAAGTCAAAACCATTGGCTTGTGGGAGTTTCATCTCATGGATGAAACCCCCACATGGGCAAATAATGAAAGGTGGCGGTTGTGGATTTCAAACTCAAGGCACATGGGAGTTTCATCTTATGGATGAAACCACCAAGATGGAACAACAATGGGAGGTGGATGGTTACATAAAGCATCAACCATATTGTTGGGACATGGGAGATGAAATGACATGGAGTTTCATCTCATGGATGAAACTCCCAAACAGTCCAATAATGGAGAGGTGGAGGTTACACAAGCCAAACAATGGCAACACCGTTGGAGCCTTGGAATTTCATCCTATGGATGAAACTCCCAAGTAAGCATAAAGGATTATGGTTAAATGCAAATGGGAGTTATAAGTGATGCCACCAAGAGACACCACCATGGGCTAAATTTCATTAAGCCGAAGGAGTTTTCATTTTCACTCACTCTCTCTCTCTCTCTCTCTCTCTCTCTCTCTCTCTCTCTCTCTCCCTCCCTTGGTCGTTTTTCACATCTCAAGACAAAGAACCTTGGCCGGTTGTCTCTCACACAAATCAGTCCTTGGCCGATCCCTTCACCAAGACAAGAGGACTTAGAGAAAAGGAGTTGCATCTCTAGGTTTATCACTTCCATCCAAGGCCAAGTTTCTATCTCTCTCTCTCAAATCAATACTTTGGCTGATCAACTTCAAGGAGTTTCCAGCAAGATTAAGTTTGGCTAAAGGACAAGAAGGAAGGAGGAAGGAAGGACTAAGGAAGGAGAAGATCAAGAAGGAGTGAAAGAACCGGAGGACTCTCGGTATTGGTAAGTGCACTATAAACCCTTGTTAAATAAATTGGTTAAGGGAACATGATCCTCCCATTGTATGGCCGAACCTATCAAGGGTTTAAATCATGGATAATGATGTTTAAAAAGGGTAGAAAATGGATCATATGGTTCGGCCACTTTGGATGGCCGAACCCCATGAAAAGACTTGGTTATTTTTATGGTTTTTGAGAGATAAAAACCATACATTGTTATGAAGGTTTTAAGGTGTTTTAAATGGAGAAAAGGTTAATGTTTTGGGTCGGCTATTGCATGGCTGAACCATGTTGTTTTTATGGCTATGGTGTTGTGCATAAACCATGTATATATGTTGTAATGTTTGGATCAAGAAAACCATAGGGTTCGGCCATGTGTATGGCCGAACCCCATGGACCACTTTGTGGGCTATTAGAGTTAAGAACATGGTTGGAAATGATTAATGGTTATATGCTTTTGATTAAGGATTCACATATGAATATCTTGGGACTTAGTATTAAATACACACAAAGATCAAACACCATAAGACCAATTTAAAGTGGTTCGGTTAGACAACCTACATCCACTTTTAAGGCTAATTCAACCTTGAGTTATCCCCAAATCTATTAAGTGGAGACTTGCACCCTCAAAATTAGAGTAGAAATTCCACCTCACTCAATCAGTTGGGAATTTCACCCACCACTGTAGAATAGGAATTCCATTTATCCATTTGGCAGGGAATTCCACCCACCACTGTGCCAAAGACAACGCTATAGAGATTTTATAGCGGTTCCGGGGCAAATCCCCCTTAATCCACTTTCGGGACAAAGGTTTTAAAGCAAAATTAAAACCATGAAGCACTTGCCTTTGCAGCTCTATCTATTGATGTGTGCTTCTTCAAGATCCACCCAATGTGTGCTGACGCTCCATCTTCTAGCCATCGTAAGTCAATCACAATCCAGGGCGACAATGAAACTGGTTTTACCAAAAGCTTCCTAGTTTATAATCCTTTCTCCTCTCTCTCTCACAAACTCACTCCATATGATTAGTTGTATTTGATTCCCCAAGTGTAAGGACGAGAAAGAGAGTGATCTTTCTCGTGGCCCTCGTCTAAGATCACTAATAATAATGAGGGTCAAACTGATTTTGCCAAAGGATGCCAACTTGTTGCATAAAGATTGGTTTATATAGAGAAGGCAATCAGTTATAGCAATGGTAATGTACTGGTAGGTTGGGTGCACCGTGGGGTCGGTGACTAGAAATGTTACCGTTCAACAACTAGACCGTTGTGCAATAATACTCTCCCAACAGTAATATTCTTTCCCGGTTGACATGTCGGTGTCGCCAATGGGTCCACAGTTATGGCACCAAGAGGGTTGTCCATACGATGGTCTCGATCTGGGGCAACACCATGCTGACAGTAGTTTCAAGTCTAGAAACATATCTTATCTAGAACGACCTATTGCCTTTGACCGAGGGGTCGGTCCTGGTACTCTTGATCGGTCTTGAACTACCGATATGTCTGCTTTCTCGAGAGCTCATTTGAGTTCTAAGTTCCAGAACTCATACATCTTTATCGAAGAGTCATTGACAATGATGGGTCGTTTCACCCTTTCACCGATGGGTCAGTGCATACAAGACTCTCGATCAAAGGCTTTCCCAGAATGACAGTTCTATGATCCAAAACATATGTCAATAAGGTCGACCAGTCTTTGACCATGATGGGTCGATCTTGTCTCCACCGAGGGGTCGGTGAGAATGACTGGTCGAGTTGACACTAAAGCCAAATACGTATTTCCAAGTTGGGTTCCAACTCACTGTCAAGCTTCCTCTCTAGGCATTTAATGATTTTATCAGTTTTTCAACTAAGCCTAGGAATGGTCTCTGGGTACCACTTAAACTCATCTATGGCCATAATACCTGTTTTGTGATTTCCATAACAATGAACTTCAATCCGGTGGAGTATGATCTTCACTCTTTATCACATTGGGTCTTCAAGCTTCTAGCAAGTGTTTCTTCCCAAGTAATGGAATTGACATACAAGAGACTCAGCCAAGTCAGGGCACTAACAATCTCCTCCATTGTCAATTTCATGACAAAAACCTAGAAGCTAACCTAGTTACAATCCCACCCTTATTACATCTCATTTGAATAGAAAAATATTACATCAATTACATGTACATATTCATATGGAAAACAAGATTATGATCTTCGCATATTCTTGTTCAGCTTGCTTCTTTTCATTTTTCTTCTTCAAGTATATAAGCAAGCAACACGAGAAAATCATTAAAGGGGTTAGTCCCAAATCATAAATATGCATTCATGGACTAAACAAGATTTGTATTCAAGCTCCCTTATACACATTGATTTCCTAGTGACCAACACGACCCATAGCATAAGCTTATCACCAAGCTTATCCGAGTTATCAATGTTGAGAAGATTTTCTCTCCCAATCTTCTTTGAGTTTGATTCCCCAACTCCAAGCATAGACATTCTCCTTTGTCTATGGTTCTCTCTTTCCCAAGCACTTAGGTTTTACCAATTACACCCCATAATTGGTTTTTGATGTCTTCTAGCTTCTACTAATTCTCCCCCATCTTGTCATATAATTGACAAAGATTAGTAGACAGACATCGATTTTCAAGCACTCCCCCATGCTTCTTGCATCTAGTGCTTCCATGAGTTTGTCTTCCAACTCATTTAGTTATTTCCTACAGTACAATGCATATCTCATGCATTTCTGCTTTTCTCCTTCCTTCCCTTTAACATTTGTGTTGTCTTAAAGGTGTTCTCCCAATGGGGTTAAGCTACATTCCCTAGCTTTCCTTTTTGGAGTCTTCTCCCCCAGTCTCTAAGCTATTTTCTTTAGCTTCTTCGACCCAACTCCCCCATGGAGTAAGCTATATTTTCTAGCTTCTCCAGATTATCCTCCCATAAACTTAGATGCCTCTAACCTTATTTTCCATCAAGCTTCCTTTCAAGCTTGCATTCACATTCCTTCTTATACTGTCATGACCAATGACAACAGCTAATCACACATATTTTGTGCTTCCCCAACCTTCTAAGGTGTGTGTAATATCGCAACCCAATCCTTATCTCCCTTACATGCCAATATGAAACCAACTCATCACATCCTGCAAGTTAGTCTATTTAACAAAATCCATGTTAGCAATGGACATGAGATAGAAAACATTTCACCAAATTAACACACACATTAAATCAAACCATATCATGTCATTGATAAACAAATCAATACATATGGTTTAGGAGAGGGGCATCATGGATGCTTAGACAAAAACATTATATAGTTTTTCCAAAATATGAAACATAAGTCATGAAAAACTTGTAATGCCCCACCCTTTTTCACTTGCCGAAAATCAGAGTCTATTTTTGTTTAAAAAAAAAATAAAGAGTGAGAGAGAGTGGGACGCCACGACGCGAGCTAAGTCCGAGCTTCCAAAGCCCAGCCCTTAACTGGCCAACCATACGTGTGTGTGGACCGAGTCCACTAAAATAGTTCACACGCTTAAGGTTATACTTGCGGAATAAACACATTTGGAAAATAAAATAAGATTAGAGTTACTATCCCAATCCATTTTTAAGCAAAGAAGTTCATCACATAAATTAACTTAAGTTCAAATGTCCAAATATAACTAAACCATAGCAAGATAATTCTAAGTTATTATAGTCCCAAAATGCAAATAACTCAAATTACATTGTCCGAAATAAAACTTAAATAAAGTAAGTCTAAATTATCCAAGCTCCTAAGTTTCGCTCCTTTCGCGTCCATCGTCCCGTCCATTCCATATACCAACATCTAAGGTAGAAGTAGGGCGTTAGTCAACGCACCCAGTAGGTATTCCGAGTAGGGTCATACACAGGGATTAATATAAAATCAGAATAGATACATAAAATCAAAATCATGCTAAATCAATGCCATGCCATGGGTGTCATATGCCATGATTTCCCACTCATCAACCATATCTCAAAACACATAGATAATCCTCTTGATGAACAAACCACATCAAGGTATTCATTGTCATGACTCCCCAACGTATGCCTTATCGGTCCCGCCGAACGGAGCGTGGACTCCTCAAACATCATATACCATTTCTCGTATGTAATCGGAATCAATGCGGATCCCTCCCCACGTTTGTTTATCGGATACGCAAAATGGAGTGTGGACTCCTCTCATATGTTCCCTCCCATGCCATGCATGAGATGTGCGTGCAAACATGCTATTTCATATTAAATTACATAATTGTATTGAAATTCCATTATTAAAACATAAGCAGTTCGATACCCAAAATAGATCATCAAATATGGAAATAAAAACCATTACATGTACATAATCCAAAGTATTTCAACAAGGTAGGAATCATTCCCACGTCCAAGTATTGTATCCTTGATGTTTTCGTGAAGATATAGATCACCGATCACGTCAAAGCAAATCGTACACTCGTTTGTGAAATCGCGTTACCTTAAATTAATTCCATCATATAAAATAGTCAAATTAGTTATCCCATTAATTTAAATTATTCCTTACATCCTTCCATTTAAATTTAGCCATTTGGAAAAGGAAAATCATACAAAAACATCACTTTTAAAAAATCAGTTGGTCACTCGTCCGCAGCCCATCCTGCGGACGACAGAAATCCGTCCGCGGACGGCAGAAACCCATCCCGCAGACGGCAGAAATCCGTCCTACAGACAGTGAACCCGTCCGCAGACAACACCATATTGAAGTCTGTTACCCGTCTGCGGACGGTCGAAACCGGTCCGCAGACAGCGTACAGCCTTGGTCTGATACTCGCTGTCCGGTACCCGCTGTCGGCTACCCGCAGACAGTCCACACTCGTTACCCGTCCTGCGGACCATCCACACCAGTCCGCGGATGATAAAAAATGGGTCTCGCGGACGGTAGAACCCGTCCCACAGAGAGTGTAACCCATCCTACATGCATATCTCCCGTTCGCAAACAACACCATGTTATGTTTGTTACCCGTCTGCGAACGGTCGAAACCTGTCTTGCGGACGGTAGAAACCCATCCTTCAGCCATCCAACCCATCCACAGAAAACCCATGTCCAGATCATCATCCGTCCGCGGACGGTCGAAACCCGTCCCGCAGATGATAAAGACCCGTCTGCGGACGGTAATACTTATCCGCAGACAGTGCCATCCGAAATAAATCCTTATTTTATTTGATGCTTGGCTTGACCTTTCCTTTTGAAATTTATTTCTTATATTTAACATATATATAATGTCATCCATATATTTTTAAAATCAGTGAGTATGCTCTACTCACTAACCCCACTAGGGACTTGTCCGTTAACTTTTCAATTTCTAGAACCATATTTCGGATTTGAACAATACCTTACTTTTATGTTCATCTCATTGCTATTCCTTGAATGGATTTTTACATTCTATGGCCATAACACTTTGGCCATTCTTTTCAATCCAATGTGGAACCCCATGGTTTCGGCCATTCCATAGCCAAAACCATGGTTCACTTAGCTTCTTTTAATCATGTAATCCTTGTTAAACATTACGTACCTTTCCTGCGTCTCCTCCGTTTCTTTAGCATCTGAATTTCTTCCTTGGTCCTTCTCCTTCCTTAGTGCTTTCTTCTTCCTCCTTTGTTCTTCGGTTTCTCTAAGTCTAGAGCCGAAAATGTGTGAGAGAGAGATGAGAAGAGGCGATGCAACCTCTTGTTCCACCCTGAGAATTCGGCCAAGGATGTTGAGAAAGGGAGAGAGAGATTGAGATGAAAAACTCCCTATGGAGGGTTCGGCCAAAGAGGTGAAGGTTGAGAGAGGGAGAGAGGGAGAGGATAGTTGAAAATCTCTATCTTTTTTGTCTAAAGGAGAGGATCGGCCCTAGGGTTTGGTGTGAGCCCTTTGTATCTAGCCCTAGCCTCCCAACCACCCACATTACTCCTTGGTCTTTCCCATGTGTCCCTTGGTTAATCAAGGAGACACATGGCTTACACTTGGGGCTTCCCCCCCTTCCCAATGATTTTGTCTAGGGTTTTCATGAGATGGAAACCCTCTATCTCCCCCTTTGACTCACCTAAGCCTCTTCCACTTCCATGCGACTCATTTACTTATTTGAATTCACTTCCCATTCAACTCAATCCAACTCACTTTAGCTCACTTAATTTTCTTTAACTCATTTCCATATAACTCAAGTGATTGTAATTCCCAACTCAATATAATTCCACTCACCATATTTGAACTCACCCATGGTTGACGAAGTCAACCATGGTAGCCGACCCTACATGTTACCTTAGACCACTCGCCACCTCACTTGATGAGGTGGATTTGGGTCCCACCTGGCTATGCCACTTACATGCCACCTCATACACTTGCCACTTCACTTGATGAGGTGGATCCCAAGCCTTGGGTCTTAAGTGGGTACATGACCCAATTAAATTAATTCCTTACCCATTTACTTCCCAAAATCCATTCACTTTGACCCATTAGGTCTGAATTGGGCAATTGACCCAGTTAACTACATTTACCTAATTAATTAAAATCAAACCCTATCCATGATCTATTGGATCATAATTGGGCCATTGACTCAATTCTTACCCATTTAAAATCCATTTCAACCATAAATCTTAAATTCAACAAATTAAACAATTTAACTAGTCAAAATACAATATATTATTGCATTGGAAAATTCAGGATGGTACAATATTACCCTCTTTTGAAATTTTTGTCCTGAAAATCGAGTAAAGTTGGGTTTCAAACAACTCTTACAAAAAGTTCAGGATGAGTTGCTCTCATTTCTGATTCAAGTTCTCAGGTGGCTTCCTCATTACAGTGTCGATCCCATACCACCTTGACGAACTAATTGGCTCGGTTCCGTAACACCCTTTGTTCTTTCCCGATCACTCTGACCGGCCTTTCAACATAAGTCACGTCGCTTTGCACATCAACATCTTGCACATTCAGTACGTACGAAGCTTCAGGATTGTATTTCCTCAACATAGAAACATGGAATACATCATGCAAAGATGACAACTGTGGAGGAAGTATTAATTGATAAGCCACTTGCCCCACCCTCTTTTGGATTGGAAAGGGTCCCACAAATCTAGGTGATAGTTTCCCTTTCTTTTCAAATTGTATGTTCCCTTTCGTGATGAGACTTTCAAGAGTACTAAGTCTCCCACATCAAACTCAAGGAACCTCCTTCTCTTGTTAGCGTAGCTCTTCTGATGACTCTGTGCAGTGAGTAGATGTTGTCGTATTAACGTAATCTATTCCGTGGTCTCCGCAACTAGCTCGGGTCCAATAAGTACAGGCTGACTGGCCTCTGTCCAACACACTGATGATCTACAGAGTCTACCATACAACGCCTCAAATGGAGCCATCGGGAGGCTTGCCTGGTAACTGTTGTTGTAAGAGAACTCAACCAGTGGTAAGTGGTCCTCCCATCCACCCTTGAAGTCTAACATACATGCTCTCAGCATACCCTCCAATGTCTGTATTTTCCTCTCGACTGACCATCAGTCTGTGGATGGAAAGTTGTGCTAATCAATAAATTTGTCCCCATAGCCGTCTGCATGCACTGCCACACCCAGCCAGTGAATCAACCATCTTTGTCGGACACAATAGTCCTGGGGATACGTCGTCCCAAAGTCTCAGATGAATCTGTCATCTTGATGGGAAGAAAGTGTGCAGACTTGGTCAATCGATCTAGCACGACCTATATTGCATAGTTGCCCTTTGATGACCTTGGCAATCCTGTCACAAAATCCATAGAAATATGTTCCCATTTCCACTCTGGCACTGGTAAGTGTTTGAGTAATCCTGGTGGTTTCTGATGTTTAGTCTTGACCTGCTGACAAGTCAGGCAGTGAGCAACAAACTTTGCCACATCTCTTTTAAGTCCATGCCACCAATAGTGTCTCTTCAGATCATGATACATCTTTGTGCTATCCGGATGAATAGAGAGTTTGGTTTGGTGTGCCTCGATCAATAACTCTCTTCTGCAGCTCTGAGGCACATATGTCCTGCCTCGGAATAAAAGACCTTGTCCTGGTCGTAATTCCCATTCTGGTACAACTTCACAAGTAGACATTTTAGCCCATAACTCTTCCACTTTCGGATCTGTCCGTTGTTCCTGTTCAATCATGGAAACCATGTTGGACCGTACGATCAGATTATACATACTCCCATGGTTATTGATGTACAAATTGAACTCTCGAACGATATTCAGTATTTCCCATTCCTTCATAATAAAACTGGCTACTGTTGCATGTGACATGCGACTGAGGGCATCCGCCTCTTTGTTCACCTTGCCAGGATGATATCGCAACGCAAACTCATAATCTTGAAGATATTCCATCCATCTGTGATGCCTCATATTGAGTTCCTTCTGATCAAACAAATATTTCAAACTTTTGTGATCTGAAAATACCTCAAACTTCTCGCCATAAAGATAGTGTCTCCAGCTTTTGAGAGCGAAGACCACTGCGGCTAATTCCAGATCATGCGTGGGATAGTGGCGTTCATGAATTTTCAACTGCCTTGAACCATAAGCCACTACGTGTTGACTTTGAGTGAGAGAACACCCAAGTGCTTCTGCTGAAGCTCACAATATACTTCATAGCCCTTGCCTCTTTCTGGCAAAATCATAATAGGAGTAATCATAAGTCTCTCCTTCAGTTCTTCGAATCTTCGGTTGCATACAGCAGACCATTCAAATTTGACTCCTTTCTGAGTGAGTTGGGTAAGTGGAGATGCAATCTTGGAGAAGTCCATAATAAACTTCTTATAATAACCTGCCAATCCCAGAAAGCTGAGGATTTCGGTCACATTCCTTGGAGCTTTCCAGTCTCTAACTACCGCCACTTTAGCCGGGTCCACAGCTATCCTTCCACTGATATGACATGCCCTAAGAAGTTAACCTCAGATAGCCAGAATTCGCACTTGCTTGCTTTGGCATACAATTGATTCTTCTTTTGGGTGTCCAGAACTATCTGCAGATGTTTTGCAAGCTCCTCCCAACTTTTAGAATAAATCAGGAAGTCGTCAATGAATGCAATTACAAACTTGTCCAAGTAAGGACGAAAGATCCTGTTCATCAGATCCATGAACACAGCTGGTGCATTGGTGTGTCCAAACGGTATGACCACATATTCATATAGTCCATGCCGAGTTCTGAAAGCCGTCTTCTCTATGTCTTCATCCCTGACACGGATTTGATAGTAGCCTGACATCAGATCAATCTTGGAGAAATGACTGGAACCTCTAAGTTGATAGAATAGATCATCAGTTCTGGGTAGAGGGTACTTGTTTCTGACTGTCAGTTGGTTCAATTTCTTGTAATCTACGCACATCCGAAGCGTACGATCCTTATTCTTCACAAATAATACCAGTGCTCCCTAAGATGATGTGCTGTTCCGGATGCATCCTAGTTTGAGTAGTTCATCAATTTGTTTATTTAGGTCTGACATCTCAACTAGGGCCATCCGGTAATGCGGCAATGACACTGGTGCAGTGCTAGGATATAGCTTAATCTTAAAATCGATCTCCCTCTTTGGTGGTAAACCAGGGAGTTTTGTTGGAAATACCTCTGCGTAGTCTTTCACTACCGCAGGAAGTTCAGCCATCGGTGCATTGTCTAGTCTGATGTTGTTCAATACAAGGTGGTTCAATTTTTCATGCAGTCTCTTGGTCATAGGAATGCTCTGTTTGTCGGCATGTACCACATATCGCTTTCCCTTGGGTGACCAAAATATCACCCTACAGAGATGGGAGTCAATGCTGGGCTGGAAGTTAGCTAACCAATCCATGCCAAAAATGATATCGTACTCTGTCATCTCGAGTACTAGATAATTGAACTCAAATCTGAACCCATCGAGTTTAGTGTTTACCGATGTGCATATCAGTCCCAGTGATGTATCTCCAACAGGGGATACAATAGTAAGTGCAGTGGATAGTTGTTGTACTAGAGTGCTAGTAGCAGATATGAAAGCAACAGATACAAAGGAGTTGGATGCTCCTGAATCAAATAATGCACAAGCATAGGAACTACCAACTGTTGCCATACCTTGAATCACTGAATGATCCACCGTCTCTGGATGAGGAGCCAAAGTACATAGTCGTCCAGATCTTGTTGGATTAAGTGCCCGTCCTGTCTCGTTATATGCTCTGGATACTTGTAAATGAGCTAATTGGGCTGGAGGACGAAATGGACCCCTAAAGTGTGAGGGTCTACTATTCTGCGGACACTCCCTCTTGAAATGGCCCTGTTGGCCACAATGAAAAACAAGTGCTCACCCCTAGAGGAACCTGAGAGACGGATACTGAAGTGGAGGGCTGATTGGGACGAAAGCCTCCAGTTGACCCAGTAGAAGGTGATGGTCTCCCAAAGTTGGGTCGGAATCTCTTGTTCGGGCGAAAAACACTTCCCCCGCTTTGGCCTCGGTGGTTATCCACAAACCAAACTGTCTTTGTCAGTTCATGCTCAGTTATGGTAGCTCGACTGACCACTTCTGCCAATGAAGGTGACTTGAAGATAGTCACTTTGACCCTGATGCTTGGTCGAAGGCCCTGCTCAAATTTACGAGCTCCTATATTCTGTGTCCACCATGTATAAAGCATAACATGATAGATGGAGAAACTCCTGATGATACTCAGCCACAGTCATGGTGCCTTTCACGAAAGATATGAATACCTGTGTCTGGCGCTCCTTCTCCACTTCTGGAAAATAGTGTGTAACGCCCCGCCCTTTTCCACCCTTCCGAAAATCAGAGTCTATTTTTTTTTTTTTATAAATAAATAAAGTGGAAGAGAGCGGGGAGTGTCACGACGCGAGCTAAGTCCGGACTTCTAAAGTCTGACCCTTACCATTAAAACCAATCCACACATGGTACTAAAAAAAAAAAAACTTGCGGAATAATATAAACTGATTGTGAAACTAAACTGTTTAGATAGCAAAGTACAAGTCATCTAACCAAAATTACTTAAATCCGATAACCATCATCAAAACTATTCACAAACCATAAGAATGTTACTAAGTTATTACATGTCCATAAAAAAGTATCCAAATGTCAATAAATAATTCCATTCCATATCCAAGCTCCTATGCTTGGCTTCCTTCGCGATCCTCGACCTTTCCTTTTCCCTTTCCTGCGATATCCACTAAGGATAGAAATAGGGTGTCAGATCAACGCGCCCAGTAGGTTTTCCGATTAGGGTACCACAAGGTTATTATAAAGCATGCATATATCATAATAATACATGATCAACAAAACTTACAAAAACAATGCTATGTATGTATGCAAATGTAATGGGTCCCACCCATCACAATTAAACATAGTCATCACTTGACGGGATTCTCATCGTCAAGGTAACCCATAGTGTTCTTTCGTTTCCTCTTGATGGGATTCTCATCATCAAGGTATTCCTCCTGGTGGGACTCTCATCACCTAAAGAGGCCCCACAGTTGCATCACGGGCATTCCGACGAAGTGTGAGCTCCGGTTTTCATATTCATCACCCATGCCATGCATGAGATGTCAATGAGTACATGCCATTTATAAATAAATCTTAACATTCAAATCCCATTTGAAACATAATACATTAACACAAATAACTCATCAAAATCAACGTAAAAACAGCAAGTATAATATGTGGTTACAAAGAGGTAGGAAACCTACAGAAAAGTTACTTAAACCGTCCGCTCTTCTTAACCCGTCACCCGTTCACTATTCGAACACCGTTCAAGAAGTCCCATTACCTTGTTTATATGACAGCAAGTCAAACACATGTCTCATATGGTTTCAAACTAAGTCTAAGACCAAACACCACTTTGTGGGGTTCGGCCATACCCCATGGCCGAACCTCACCCATTTTGAATTTGATCTTTCTTTGTTTTGGATCAATACCATCCAAATAATTTATTAAAAACCTCAATCCACCAAACATCACTTGGTGGGGTTCGGCCATACAACATGGCCGAACCTCACCATTTTGGTTTGAGCCCCTCTTTCAGGTCCCTTGATCAATTCATTCCATATTTATAATTTGATTTGTATTTACGATTTTGCCATTGGTCTAACCTTTGCTTAGTAACCAATGTTTATAATAAATCCACCTTAGTGGGGTTCGGCCATACACCATGGCCAAACCTCACCATCTTAATTTTTGTTCCTTTAATCCTTCATACATACATCTCCATTTTGATTTTTAACCACTTCAAAATAAACTTAGTCCATCAAATACTCATTCGTGGGGTTCGGCCATACTACATGGCCGAACCTCACCCTATGGATTTTTATCCCTTTTTCCATCATCTATCATGGTTGATTATTTATTAATACTAAATCCAAAGATAAACATATGAAATTCTTTAACCACCATTTATAATTTCCACCATGTTCTTTACTCCCAATAACCCATAAAATGGTCCATGGGGTTCGGCCATACACATGGCTGAACCCTATGGTTCTCTTGACTCAATCATTCCATCATTTGTATACGGTTTATGCTCAATACTTTAGCAATAATAATAATATGGTTCAGCCATCCAATGGCCGACCCAAAACATCAATCTTAACTCCAATTGAAACACCTAAAAACCTCCATCACATTGCATGGTTTTTAACTCTCAAAAACGATCAAAATAACCAAATCATTTCATGGGGTTCGGCATCCAAAGTGGCCGAACCCTATGATCCATGTTTCTACCCTTTTAAACATCATCATCCAAGGTTAAACCTTTGATAGATTCGGCCATACAATGGCCGAATCATGCTCCCTTATCAATTTTATTTAATCACAGATTATGATATACTTACCAATCTCCTTAACCTCTCTTCTTTCCTTTGATCCTTCCTTCCTCCCTTCTTGTTCCTTTAGTCCTTAGCCGATTGTGAGCTTTGATCAATGATGAAATTACCAAGGGCTGGTTCGGCCAAGGAGGTAGGTTTTGAGAGAGGGAGAGAGATAAAAATCTCTAGCTTCTTTGAGATGGAGAATCGGCCAAATGGTGTAGTGTATCTCTTTTGTATATCAGCCCTCAAAACCTCTCATTTACCCTCATCATTATTGGTCTAACCAAGGAGTCCCATGGCTTAACTATGGGACACTTGGCTTAAGCTCATGCAACCCCTCCATCTCCCAACGTTGGTGCTTGGGTCTCCATTATGAGATGGAAACCCTCCAAGTTCCCAATGTAATCCTATCTCATTGTGGTTTGTGCACTCTCATCAATCAGCCACCTTCCATTGAAGTTTATGCATGGGATACCACTCCAACATGTAAGCCATTACTAGTCTTTGAGACAAGTTCAACCCCTCATCTCCTCACTTGACTCACTTGAGATGAGGGTCTCCATATCTTCCAATCTCTCTCATTCAACTTAATTCAGCTCAGCTCACTTATCTCAATTCAACCTAATTAACTTAATTCCTTTGAACTCAAATTCCACTTAACACACTTCCCCCTTGACTCAAGTAAACTTATGAATCAACTCAACATAATTTAACTCAGCCTTTGAGCTCACTCGATGGTCAACATGGTCAACATGGTCAAGCATTACCCATTGGGTCCCCATTTAACTTCTTGGTCCAATTAGGCGCCATGACCCATTTAAATGACAATTATCCATGTAAATGTGGTCTACCCAATTGCACATAGCTTACCCATTTATCATCCATTGAACTCCCATTCAATTCAGCCTAACCCAATTAAACTTGAGCTCACCCAATGGTCAGACAAGTCCACCACGACCCATTGGGTCCCAATTGGGTAGTTGACCCATTTAATCACACATACCCAATTATTTCCAACCGAATTCTATCCTTGCTCCATTGGATCATAATTGGGCTATTGACCCAATCCTTAGCCATTTATCTCCATTGATCCACAACTACCATCCGTTGGGCAATTGACCTAACATTTACCCATCTAAGATTCATATCATTTTAATTCACCATTCCAATGACATTTTCGTAAATATGGATATATTGAAAAATCGGGGTGTCACATAGTGATCCAGGAACATTGCAAAGAACTGGTCCCATGTCATCTCAGTCCTTTCCCCTACTGGAATCTGTGCCTGATGTCATTTAATCACTTCCCACCACTTGCCGCCATCATCGATCAACTACGAAGTAGCTAGCAGTATTCTATCTTCATTACTAGTGATCTTCAGTAATGTCAAGATCTTGGTGATATTTCTCAGACTATTCTCCGCTCCGGCAGGTCCTTCTTTTCCTTTGAAATGAGGGGGACGCTGTTGTTGGATGTCTCTAACCATACTTCGATCATGTGCCTCATTGGTGGTCGCAGTTCCATTGCCGTTCATATGTTGTTGTAGAACAGAAATGACCACAGCCTGTACTAAGTTCTGCACCTAGGGAGGTACCACAGGAATATTCACGCTATTCTGCTCCTCTTCCTGGTGTGGTTGCTGCATCGCTTCCTCCACATGCAAGTTTTGTCGAGTTCTTCTTCTCGGAGGCATTTTCCTAAGTCATTGAAACATCATTTGACTTTGCTTTCTCTTAAAGTTTTGTGTTTACATAGTTTGGGGAATTGCCAATTCAGCATCTTGTATTTCTTTTTTTCGGGGAACTTTCCTATGTATCAAGTATTGTTTCTCAATTCAGCATCTTGTATTTCTTATTTCAGGGAAATATGTCCTATTTTACTATGTTTGATAAATCCATTTTTTTGTAGTGATTGTCCTTTCCTTACTGTTATAGTGTTGTTCTCAGTTTGAATGCTTCAGTCTGATTCTTAACAAAGTAAATTAATCCGGCCCCCACGCAGCAGACTCCGAAGAGTCAGTCAGTTGGGATTCTTATCTTGTCAGTGAGACATGATACCGTCTTAATCTTACTTTGAAAGATTCATACCTCTAATTTCGCTTTGAGATTACCATCTGTAACGCCCTACCCTTTTTCACTTGCCAAAAATCAGAGTCTATTTTTTTTAAAAAAAAAAAATAAAGAGTGAGAGAGAGCGGGACTCCACGACGCGAGCTAAGTCCGAGCTTGTAAAGCCCGGCCCTTAACTGGCCAACCATATGTGTGTGTGGACCGAGTCCACTAAAACAGTTCACACGCTTATGGTTATACTTGCGGAATAAATACATTGCGGAACATAAAATAAGATTAGAGTTACTATCCCTATCCATTTTTAAGCAAGGAAGTCCATCACATAAATTAACTTAAGTTCAAATGTAAAAATATAACCAAACCATAGCAAGATAATTCTAAGTTATTACAGTCCCAAAATACAAATAACTCAAGTTACATTGTCCAAAATAAAACTTAAATAAAGTAAGTCTAAATTATCCAAACTCCTAAGCTTGGCTCCTTTCATGTCCATCGTCCCATCCATTCCCTGTACCAACATCTAAGGTAGAAGTAAGGCGTTAGTCAACTCGCCCAGTAGGTATTCCAAGTAGGGTCATACACAGGGATTAGTATAAAATCAGAATAGATACATAAAATCAAAATCATGCTAAATCAATGCCATGCCATGGGTGTCATATGCCATGATTTCCCACTCATCAACCATATCTCAAAACACATAGATAATCCTCTTGATGAACAAGCCACATCAAGGTATTCATTGTCATGACTCCCCACGTATTCCGTATCGGTCCCACCGAACGGAGCTTGGACTCCTCAAACATCATATACCATTTCCCGTATGTCAATCGAAATCAGTGCGGATCCCTCCCCATGTGCAACACCCCGAATTTTCAAGTTATAAATATTTACGGAAGTTACCCATTTAATATGTGAATTTTTAGATATGGATCTTATGTGGGTAGAATGTTGAGTCATTGCCCAATTAAGACCCAACGAATGTGGAAATGGTTTCAATAGAAATAAATGGGTAAGATGTGATTAATTGAGTAAAGGTTGTTATTTGGGTCAAAATGCCCAATTGAGACCCAATGGGTCATGGTTAACTTGGTTAACCACCAAGTGAGTTCAATTAAGATTAAATGGGGCTGAAATTTAATTAGTAATACAATTTTATATAAATAAGGGATTTGTATTAATTGTATGCGCATGAAAGGCATTGATGGAAAGGTTTTAGGATGGATCTAAAATGGGCCACACGTTGGGATAAATTGATGTCATCTGATTGTCTAAATCCAAATGAAGAAGTTATCAAATTCAAATAAAGATAGATGCATGGCCGAGTATAAGGATTCCCATAAGATATGCGCATACAAGATAGGATTTTCTATCACAAAAATCAAGGAGTTATATGCGACCAAGGATTGTCTTAAATGGGGTAAAAAACATGTGGATGGTTTTGGTTTAAGCAATGATATCTTATTGTTTAAATAAAGAAGATGTTTAAATCTAATTAAAGAAAAGCTTGGCCGAGTGGAATGAAAGAGAGGGGCACATGGCATTATCAAGAGAAAGGGGAATTATTTATTAACACCTTCTAAGTTAGGACCCAAAGGGAGGTTTAATAAAAGAAAGGCATCAAGGGAGAAAAGCGTGGTCTAAATAAGGACACCAAGTGGGACTTTTATAAGAGGCAATAAAGGTGCACACGGCAATGGCTAATGTAATGGGGTATTATTAGAAGAGACGCACACGGCAATGGCTAAACAAACAAGGGATACACGGCACTAACGAGGGCACATTCTAAATATGGGATTAAGTTTGGCCGAGTGGAAGATTTTATAAAGGAGAGCGCATAAGATAAAAGCTTGGGAGTAATTTCTATTCAAAAGCATCTTCTCTCTCTTTCAAGTTATATCTCACGGCAAATACACAAAACAGCAAGGTCTTGACGTTGGGAGCTCTTGGCAAGAAAATGTCCTTAGTTTGTGAAAGATCAAAGAGGAGAAGAGGCTAAGGAAGAAAAGGATTAGAAGAGCAAAATCAACTGAAGGAATCGCGGAACCAGTAAGTGGTTTAGATAGTTTGTTTTAATGAAATAAGGAACCATAGGGTTCGGCCAAGGTGTATGGCCGAACCCCATGGAAGAAGATTAAGGGATGAATATGATGATTATAATGGAAAGAATGGACCATAGGGTTCGGCCATGGTGTATGGCCGAACCCCATGGAAAAACATGGTTTAATTATGGAATTTTATTGATGAAAACCATGGACTGATTATGCATGTTTTAAAAGGGATTAAAGTGGTTTAAGAAGAGGTTGATAAACCATAGGGTTCGGCCATGGTGAAGGGCCGAACCCCATGAAAGGTTGTAGTTTATAATTTATGGAAATTTTAAGGGATGGAGACCATGGAATAAGATGAACCATAGGGTTCGACCATGCCATGGAAAGGTTATTAATAAATTTTAATGGATTTAAAGTGATGGGAAAGGTTAATTATGTTTTAATTTTGAATGGAGACCATGGGAAGATATAGATGGATTTAATATGGTGATTAATTAAATGGAAGAACTTTGATAATTTTTAATGGAGTTTTGAATGATAAAAACCATAGGGTTCGGCCATGGTGTATGGCCGAACCCCATGGGGTTGTTTTAGTATTTTGATGTATGATTAATTAATTAGAATGGAAAGATGGTTATTAAATTTAGTATGTTGCTAATTATGGAAGGATGCATGCTAAATTGGGAAATTATGCCAAATATGGAAGGTTGGATCCTAGGTTTAGAAACTTTCTAAATATGGAAGTTTGATATTAATTTAGAAAGGATCTAAGCATGGTGATTAAAATAGAAGGTGGAGAATAAAGTTGGAAACCTTTTAATTGTGGAAGGTGGAAATTAAATTGGTAAGTCTCCAATTATGGAAGGTGGAGATTAAATTGGTAAGTCTCCAATTATGGAAGGGAAGATTAAATTGGTAAGTCTCTAATAATGAAATTTTCTAATAATGGCAAAGTTGTAATTAAAGGCTAAAATGAAAGATCATGGGTTCGGCCATGGTGTATGGCCGAACCCCATGAGGTTCTTTATGGACTTAAATGGTTAAGGAATTTTTATGGGTCATTTATGGATCTAAGATGATGAACCAATTTTTATGGGTCTTGAATGGGCCTAATATGATTAAAGGAAATGAATGTTTTATTTATGGATCTATGGTTGTGGATTATTGGAGTGTTATGTATAATGTATAAATTTATGGATCGGTTTTAGAAACCTAAACCTAAGGTGATGAAGGTGATGGTAAAATTGTTAATAAGTGAAATAAATGGGCATAGGGTTCGGCCATGATGTTTGGCCGAACCCCATGAATCAGTTATGAGTTTATGTTTGGGTGTATTTTAAAGGGATGAAGGGTGAGAACAATGGAATTATAGCGTTGGATGGCAATATGGTAATTATATAGAATTATTGGAACTATGTTTTGAAACTCAAACATAAGTTGATGGAATCAGTTATGAATTATTTTAAAAGGGTTATTGGGAGTGTTATGGATGTTTAAAATAAATAAATGGATCTATGTGTTGGAACCTAAGCCTAAGTTGCTGGAGGCAATGGCAAGGTTGTAAATACTTGGTAAAATGGGTTATATTAGCCATGGATGGCAATCTTGTAAATATATGAAAATAAGAAAGATAAATGGCTATGGATAAGTATAATGGCATTTTGGTAATAAAGTGAAAATAAGGGACCATGGGTTTGGCCATAGTGTGTGGCCAAATCCCATGAGGATTATTTTGATGAACATAGGGTTATGTATGTTGGATTAAATGAATGAATTGTTAATTAAAGATTAGACCAATGGAAATTTGGTAATAACGGCGGAAAATGATAAACCATAGAGATTGGTTTATGGATTTAAAATATTGTAAATCAAGTGGGACTTGGTTTTGATTGTTTATTGCATTATAAGGTAACGGGACCTCACAAGGTGTTTACGATCGTGAGCGGCTACCGGACGAAAGACGCCAGGACACATAGCGGTCTTTGGTAGGATTCCACCTCTTTGAAACCATGGGTTTATGTACATTGTTTCTATCTTGATTTGATGAATTTATATTGCAAAGGATATGTTTCAAATTGTGACTTTAAAATGCTATGTTTATATGATAAAATAGCATGTGTTTTATTTGTTTCAAATATGAGCTTTTAAATGCTATGATTGTATAATTGCATAGCATATGGACATTTGCATCTCATGCATGGCATGGGAGGGATGACAGGTAACCGAAGACCCACATTCCGTTGGGGCATCCGTAAATTATTCGTGGGGGAAGACCTTGATGATGAGCATTCCATCAAGAGGATACTATATAGCCGAAGATCCACCACTCCATCGGGGCGTCCGTAAAACAATTGTGGGGTACCTTGATGAGGAGAATTCCATCAAGAGGATACTAGGTGTGAAATGTAGCCGGAGATCCACCACTCCGTCAGAGCGTCCGTAAAAGAATCATGGGGGATACCTTGATGAGGAGTTTTCCATCAAGAGGATATTTTGTGATGGGTGGGACTCATTGCATATGATAACAGGCATGGCATTGAATCAGCATGATTATGATCTTTATTATCATGCAAGGTTTCTGGTTTTTATCGGTATGATTGGATCTTTATTATCATACACTGTTTTGGATACGATGCCTTATAAGTATGGCATGATTTGTTATAACTGGTTTTGATATATATTATATCTGGATTTTTGGTACTAACCCATGTGTTAACCCTAATTGGAATACCTACTGGGCGCGTTGTACTAACGCCCTACTTCTATCCTAGTGGATGATACAGGAACGAGGGGAACGATGAACGCGTAATGGGTCAGGCATAGGAGCTTAGAGGATGATAGTTTATATTTTGTTTAAGATACTCATGGGCTTGTATTTTGAGTATCTAGAATTCAGATTGTAATAACTTAGATGAATTTGCTATGGTTGGATATTTTATTGGATAATTACATTATGATAATGATAATTAAGGACTTTACGTACTTTGCCATCTGAATGGAATAGAACTGTGTTCTATTATGTTTCCGCATGTTATGATTTTATTCCGCATGTCTATATTACTATGTGTGAACCGTTTTCTTGGACTGAGTCCATGAACACATAGGGTTGGTCAGTTAAGGGTCGGACTTTAGAAGTTCGGACTTAGCCCGCGTCGTGACATCCCGCTCTCTATCACTCTTTGTTTATAAAAAAAAAAAAATAGACTCTGATTTTTCGGAAAGAAGCGAGTAAAAAAGGGAGGGGCGTTACACCATGTTTGTTTATCGGATAACCCAAATGGAGCATGGACTCCTCTCATATGTTCCCTCCCATGCCATGCATGAGATGTGAGTGCAAACATGCTATTTCATATTAAATTACATAATAGCATTGAAATTCCATTATTAAAACATAACCATTTCGATACCCAAAATAGATCATCAAATATAGAAATAAAAACCATTACATGTACATAATCCAAAGTGTTTCAACAAGGTAGGAATCCTACCCACGTCCAAGTATTGTATCCTTGATGTTTTCGTGAAGATATAGATCACCAATCTCATCAAAGCCGATCGTACACCCGTTTGTGAAATCCCGTTACCTTAAATTAATTCCATCATATAAAATAGTAAAATTAAATATCCCATTAATTTAAATCATTCGTTTCATCCTTCCATTTAAACTTAACTATTTGGAAAAGGAAAATCATACAAAAGTTTCACTTTTAAAAAATCAGTTGGTCACCCGTCCGCAGCCCATCCTGCGAACTACAGAAACCCGTCCGCAGACGATAGAAACCCATCCCACGGACGACAAAAATCCATCCTACAGACAGTGAACTCGTTCGCAGACAGCACCATAATGAAGTCTGTTACCCGTCCCCGAACGGTCGAAACTCGTCCCGAGAGCGATAGAAACCCGTCTGTGGACAGTGATACCCGTCTACAGACAGTGCACATTCATGGTCTGATACCCGCTGTCCGCTACCCGCCAACACTCCACATTCGTTACCCATCCTGCGGACGGTCAACACCCATCCGCGGACGATAAAAAAACCCGTCTCACGGACGGTAGACACCCATCCCACAGAGAGTGTAACCCGTCCTACATGCATATATCCCGTCTGCAAACAGCACCATGTTATGTTTGTTACCCGTCCGCAGATGGTCGAACCCCGTCCTGCGGAAACCTGTCCTTCAGCCATCCAACCCGTTCGCAGAAAACCCATGTCCAAATCATCATTCGTCCGGGAACGGTTGAAACCCATCCCTCAGACGATAAAGACCTGTCCGCGGACGGTAATACTCGTCCGTAGACAGTGCCATCAGAAATCAGTCCTTATTTTATTTGATGTTTGGCTTGACCTTTCCTCATGAAATTCATTTCTTATATTTAACATATATAATGTCATCCATATATTTTTAAAATTAGTGAGTATGCCCTACTCACTAACCCCACTAAGGTCTTGTCCGTTAACTTTTCAATTTCTAGAACCATATTTCGGATTTGAAGAGTACCTTACTTTTATGTTCATCTCATTGCTATTCCTTGATTGGAATTTTACATTCTATGGCCCATAACACTTTGGCCATTCTTTTCAATCCAATGTGGAACCCCATGGTTTCGATCATTCCATAGCCGAAACCATGGTTCCCTTAGCTTCTTTTAATCATGTAATCCTCGTTAAACATTATTTTTTAAAGATAATACCATCTCCTTCATCTCTTCATGAATATCCATGTTTTGATTTTTAAACCACAAACCTCTACTCCCCTCCTTCCAACGTGTATGCCACATTTGAATTGTAAAATAAACCAAAATCCTCATTATCTCTCATTATCTTTCTTATCTCTTCATAAGATGAAAACTCCAAGACTTCCACATGTGCCTTTGAATTTGAATTTTGAGATGTAAAACCGTCCCCTTGGTTTGAATTTGAAAAATTAGACCATATCGATCTCCATCGTGTGTCATCATTTTGAATTTTAAACATAGCTTTCTCCATCTCTTCTATGTTTAAATTTTGAAACAAACCAATCTCCTCCATCTTCTCCAACATTTGAATTTTGAAATAAAATAACTCCTTTATCTCTTTTGAATTTAAAATCCAAAACCGTCCAATCCATTCATCTCATTTGAATTTGAAATCCAACCATCCAACCCATTCATCTCATTTGAATTTGAACTTTAAATATATTCCATTTGCTTAAATTTCAAATATAAATCCCATCTCATTTGTTTGAATTTCGAATATAGAACCATCCACCATTTTGAATTTAAATTCAAAATGTGAAGGCCGTCCAATCCACTTATTTGAATTTAACTCAACTCACTTGGTGGTCAACCAAGTAAAACACGCCTCAATGGGTCCCAATTGGACATTTTGACCCAATTGAATATATCTTACCCAATTGTTCCAATTGTAACCTTATCCAATAAATGACAAATTTCATAAATATAAGTAATATAAAATTCCAAGGTATTACAATATAATCCTCTTTTTAATATTTTCGTCCCGAAAATAGAACGAAGTAGGATTCCAAAATAAATTACATGAATAAGTCAGGGTGAGCCGTTCTCATTTCCGATTCGAGTTCCCAGGTGGCTTCCTCAATACCATGTCGATCCCATACCACCTTGACGAACTGGATTGCTCTGTTTCGTAACACCCTTTGTTCAATCTCCACTATTCTGACATGCTTCTCAATGTACGTGGCGTCGCTTTGCACATCTATGTCTTGTATATTCAATACATGAGACGGGTCGGGATTGTACTTTCTCAGCATCGACACATGAAACACATCGTGTAGAGATGCCAATTGTGAAGGAAGTGCTAACTGATAGGCTACTTCTCCCATCCTTCTTATAATTGGAAACGGTCCCACATATCTTGGGGACAGTTTTCCCTTTTTCCCAAATCTCATGTGCCCTTTTCGTGGCGAGACCTTCAAGAACACCCTGTCCCCCACTTCGAAATCTAGGAACCTCCTCTTTTTATCCGCATAGCTCTTTTGCCGACTCTGTGCAGTCAATAGATGTTGACGAATCAACTGAATTTGTGCTGTAGTCTCTGCGACTTGCTCAGGTCCAATTAGCGCAGGCTCACCGGCCTCTGTCCAGTACACTGGTGACCTGCATGGTTTACCATATAAGGCCTCGAATGGGGCCATCTGAAGGCTTGCCTGGTAGCTATTGTTATATGAGAACTCTACCAGCGGCAAGTGATCCTCCCATCCACCCTTGAAGTCTAGCATGCAAGCCCTCAACATATCCTCCAATATTTGTATTGTTCTTTCTGATTGTCCATCAGTCTGTGGATGGAACGCTGTGCTAGTCAGTAGATCGGTCCCCATGGCCGACTGCATGCTCTGCCATACTCTGCCAGTAAACCGGCCATCTCTGTCAGATACTATAGTCCGTGGGATACCATGTAATCTGATGATGTCCTTGATGTACCGCCGACCCAATGTCTCTGATGAATCTGTCATCTTAATAGGGATAAAATGCGCAGACTTGGTCAGTCGGTCTACCACGACCCATATAGCATCATTGCCCTTGGAGGACCTCGGCAACGCCGTCACAAAATCCATGGAAATGTGCTCCCATTTCCATTCCGGTACTGGTAAGGGTTTGAGTAACCCTGGTGGCTTCTGATGTTCCGTCTTAACTTGCTAACAAGTTAAGCAACGAGCCACGAACTCTGCAACATCTCTCTTGAGTCCATGCCACCAATAATGTCTCTTCAGATCGTGAGACATCTTGGTACTGCTCGGATGAATGGAGAGCTTAGTCTGATGTGCCTCGGTCAACAACTCTTTTCTGCAGCTTTTTGGCACATATATTCTACCCTGGAATACAAGACCTTGCCCTGGTCGTAATTCCCAATTTGGTATGACTACGCCAGTTGACATTTTAGCCCATATTTCTTTCATTTCTGGATCTGTTCGCTGCTCCTGTTCAATTTTGGTAACCATGTTTGACTGTATGATCAAATTGTAAATTGTCCCATGGTTATTGAGGTAGAGTCTAAACTCTCGGATGGTGTTCAACATCTCCCATTATGTTCTGATTAAACATGCCACTGATGCATGAGATATGCGGCTGAGTGCATCTGCCACCTTATTTGCCTTGCCCAGATGGTATCGAAGTGCGAACTCGTAATCTGCCAGATATTCCATCCATCTGCGCTGTCTCAGGTTGAGCTCCTTCTGATCAAATAAATACTTCAAGTTCTTGTGATCTGAAAATATCTCAAACTTCTCACCATATAAATAGTGTCTCCAGCTTTTAAGAGCGAAAACCACCGCAGCTAACTCCAGATCATATGTGGGATATAGACGTTCATGTACTTTCAACGGTCTTGACCCGTATGCCACCACACGATTATTTTGACTTAGTGAACACCCCAGTCCCTCTCCTGAGGCATCACAGTATACCTCATAACCCTTGCCTCTTTCCGGTAGAATTAAGATAGGGCAGTTGTGAGTCTGTCTTTTAGCTCCTCGAATCTCTGGTTGTACAGATCTGACCACTCATATTTGACTCCTTTCTGAGTGAGTCGAGTGAGTGGAGATGCTATTTTTGAGAAGTCCATGATAAATTTCTGATAGTAACCGGCCAAACCCAGGAAGCTACGGATTTCGGTTACATTCTTTGGTGCTTTCCATTCTTTTACGGCCGCCACCTTAGCTGGATCCACAGCTATACCTTCCTCGGATATAACATGCCCCAAGAAGTTCACTTTGGAAAGCCAGAACTCACATTTACTAGCTTTGGCATATAGCTTGTTCTGTCTCAGAGTGTTCAAAACTATCCGCAGGTGTTCAGCATGTTCCTCCTGACTCTTGGAATAGATCAGGATATCAACAATAAACACAATAACGAATTGATCCAAATACGGACGGAAGATCCGGTTCATTAGGTCCATGAACACAGCTGGTGCATTGGTGAGTCCAAACGGCATGACCACAAACTCATATAATCCATACCGCGTCCTGAAGGCTGTCTGTACGAACCACAAATTGTTTTCCCTCGGTTGACCAAAATGTCACTCTGCGACGATAACAATCGATGTTGGCCTGAAAACTAGCCAACCAGTCCATGCCAAAGATAATATCGTACTCACTCATGTCGAGTACCATATAATTGAACTCAAATCTGAATCCAGCGAGTTCAGTATTTATAGCCGTGCAAATAAGTCCCAAAGTAGTGTCTCCGACCGAGGATACAATTGTAAGAGTTGTAGACAATTTTTGAACTAAAGTACCCATGGCAATTACAAATGATGCAGATATAAAGGAGTGTGAAGCTCCAGAGTCAAATAGTGCATAAGCATAGGAACTACTGACAACAGCCATACCTTGGATTACTGAATGATCCACGTCCTCTAGAGGAGCTAGAGAAAATAATCGTCCAGATCCAGTAGGGTTAGGAGCCCGCCCCGCCTGGTTATATGTCCTGCCTCCCCAAGAGTTAGCTGGCCTAACTAGTGGGCGGAATGTTCCTCTGGTATGAGAGAGCTTGTTGAGCTTTGGACACTCCCTCTTGAAGTGACCCAGCTGGTTATAGTGGAAGCAATTGTTCACCCCTCTAGGAGCCTGATTGACGGTCGCAGATGGAGTGGGCTGGTTGGGACGAAAGTCCCCTGTGGACCCAGTAGATGGTGAGGGTCTACTGAAATTCGGACGGAACCTCTTGTTGGGCTGGAACCCACCCCTCCCACTTGGAGCTCGGCGGTTGTCAAACCACACCATTGCATTCAACTCTTATTCTGCTATTGTGGCTTTGCTGACCACCTCAGCCAATGTGGCGCACTTGAATATGGTCACTTTGGCCCTGATGTTTGGCCGTAGACCCCTCTCAAACTTCCTTGCCCTGCGATGCTCTGTGTCCACCATATAAAATGCATAGATGGATAGACTGAGGAATTCCCGATGATACTCTGCCATCGTCATAGAGCCCTGAACCAAGGACAGAAAGGCTTGCGTCTATCGCTCCTTCGCCTCCGGAAAGTAGTGTTCCAGAAAGGTTGCTGAAAATTCTTCCCATGTCATGGCCGTCCTCTCCCTTTCTGGTATGAGTGCCCTCTGCTTCTCCACCACCTCCCACCATTTTCCGGCATCTTCTATTAGTTGTGAAGTAGCCAGTAGAATCCTGTCAGCATGACTCGAGATCTTAAGTAAATTTAAGATCTGAGTGATCTTCTTCAACTAGTGCTCGACTCCAACAGCCCCTTCCTTCCCTTTGAAGTAGGGAGGACGTTGTTGCTGGAATTCTCGAACCATACTCCGATCATTGGCATCCTTGGAACTTTCACTTCCATTCATATGTTGCTGGAGTACCGAAGACACCACTGCTTGAACTAAACTCTGTAGTTCAAGCGACACATGTGGAATATGCAAGTCGCTCTTCTCCTCTTCCTCCTTTCGAGATGAGTATTCCCGCTCCTTCCTTTCTTGCCGAGAATGATGTGACTCTTCAGAATGGTGTGACTTTTCAGAGTGATGTGACCTTTCAGAATGATGTGACTCTTCCTCATTATGTGTTTTTCCAGCCCCTTCTTTAGGCTGAGAATGCCCTTCCTCTGATGGAGATCTGTCCCTTCCTTCCTCATACTAAATGAGTGGCATCTCTTTTTCTTTCCCTTTCTTGCTTTGTGGGATATTTCTTTTTGGTGCCATTTTCCCTAAGTCATGAAAACATAATTGACTTAGTTTCTTCATACAGTTTGTGTTTTCACTATTTTGCGGAGATTTCCAAATAAACAATCTTGGTTTTCCTTTGTTTTTGAGGGAGGTCTCTAAATACCTAATGTTTGTTTTTCAATTTGGGGGAATATTGGGGAAATATATCCTATTTTTCTATGTTTGGTAGATCAACTATAATGATTGTACTTTTGTTATCTTTCATTGTTGTTCTCAGATTGATTGTTCAGTCTGAGTCTAACGAAGTAAATTAATCCGGCCCCCAGTCAGCGGACTCCGAAGAGTCGGTCAGTTGGGATTCTTATCTGTCAGTGAGACATGAAACCATCTTAATCTTACTTCGAAGGATTCAACTTCCCGATTCGCTCTGATACCAACTGTAACACCCCGCCCTTTTCACTCTAAAATCAGAGTATATATATATATATTTTTTTAATATATAAACAAGTGTGATAAGAGCGGGATGTCACGACGCGAGCTAAGTCCGGACTTCTAAAATCCGACCCTTAACTGGCCAAACCCATATGTGCATGGACTAAGTCCATGTGAAACATTTCACATATGGTACTAAGTAAAACTTGCGGAATATTATTAAATCTAACTGCGGAATAATAATGGAACCTAAGACTATTCCATTTTATTAGATAGCAAAGTACATTGTCATTTTTCCAAAGTTATCTTAACTTAATCAATCATTCCAAACCATACCAAACCATAGCAATTATTAACTAAGTTATTACATGTCCATGTAAACTTAAATAAAAAGATCCATAAATAAATTCAATCAAAAGCACAAGCTCCTATGCTTAGCTTTCCTCGTAATCCCCAGCCTTTGCCTTTCCCTCTCCTTTTCCTGCATCATCCTCTAAGGATATAAATAGGGCGTTAGATCAACGCGCCCAGTAGGTCTTCCGATTAGGGCTATCACAAAGTTAGAGTATAAAACATGCATCCACTAATTCCATGTTTTGAAAACCTTATAATAAAATTAGTGCACAAAATAATCCTAGTGGGGTTCGGCCATACAACATGGCCGAACCTCACCTATTCATCCTTGGTCCTTCTTTTAACATCTTAGCCATAATAACCCCATGGTTTGGCCATGAAATGGCCGACCCATGTCTTGTCCATATGATCATTTAAAAATCCTTTTCAGCCATTCATCATGTTCCATGATCTTTAAGTTTTGAAACCCTTTAAATTTAATAAAACAATCCACATGATTCAAAGTCTAAGAAATTCTAATTCTATGAATATATTGGGTGGGGTTCGGCCATACTCCATGGCCGAACCTTACCCCTTCTTTTCCATTCTTTTGGTCCATAATAACATCTTAGAAATTAATTTAAACATCACCCTTCTTCTTCCATTGGACTGATTTAATCAACATTTCAGTTTTCATCCATTTAAAAATCCTTTTAAGATTATCATAATGTCCCATAATCTTCAGTCCTCAAAATGACAAAGTCTTTCCATGGGGTTCGGCCATACATATGGCTGAACCCTATGGTTCATCTACTCCTCCTAGACATACTCATTCAGTCCTTAATTTTTATCCATGGGGTTCGGCCATACCCTTGGTCGAACCATATAGTTCTTTTAAACAAAATTTAAATAAATAATACTCACCAGTTCCGCGACTCTTCCGGTCTTTCTTTGCTCTTTCTTGTTTCCTTTCTTCCTTAGCCCTTTTTTTTTCCCTCCTTTCTCTTGCTTCTTTGGCCGAGACTGATCTTGATCAATACCACTCCTCCAAAAATGGTTCGGTCAAGAGGGTCTGTTCTTAAGAGAATCGGCTCGAGTGCAATGTAACCTCTAATTCCTTTTTCTCTCTTGTCTTGTGAGTGATCGGCTAAGAGAGAGTGTGAGGGAGAGAGATAACCAAATGGGATTATCTTCCCTATCTCACATGAGATAGAAATCTCAATCCTCCAACGTGTAGGCATTTGAATTTGAATTTTTTTAAAGATAATACCATCTCCTTCATCTCTTCATGAATATCCATGTTTTGATTTTTAAACCACAAACCTCTACTCCCCTCCTTCCAACGTGTATGCCACATTTGAATTGTAAAACAAACCAAAATCCTCATTATTTCTCATTATCTTTCTTATCTCTTCATAAGATGAAAACTCCAAGACTTCCACATGTGCCTTTGAATTTGAATTTTGAGATGTAAAACCGTCCCCTTGGTTTGAATTTGAAAAATTAGACCATATCCATATCCATCGTGTGTCATCATTTTGAATTTTAAACATAGCTTCCTCCATCTCTTCTATGTTTAAATTTTGAAACAAACCAATCTCCTCCATCTTCTCCAACATTTGAATTTTGAAATAAAATATCTCCTTTATCTCTTTTGAATTTAAAATCCAAAACCATCCAATCCATTCATCTCATTTGAATTTGAAATCCAACCATCCAACCCATTCATCTCATTTGAATTTGAACTTTAAATATATTCCATTTGCTTAAATTTCAAATATTAATCCCATCTCATTTGTTTGAATTTCGAATATAGAACCATCCACCATTTTGAATTTAAATTCAAAATGTGAAGGCCATCCAAACCACTTATTTGAATTTAACTCAACTCACTTGGTGGTCAACCAAGTCAAACACGCCCCAATGGGTCCCAATTGGACATTTTGACCCAATTGAATATATCTTACCCAATTGTTCCAATTGTAACCTTATCCAATAAATGACAAATTTCATAAATATAAGTAATATAAAATTCCAAGGTATTACAGAACCCCACTAAGGTAGATTACTTTTATGATTTTTGTTTATGAGCAAGATTAGCATTGGTTAGACCAATGGTAAATCTGTGAATACAAGTCAAATGAAGGGATTGATCAAAGGACTTACAAGATGTTTTGGGTCTTATATGTGAATGGACACTTAAGTGACAATATGATTTACTGCTTATTGTATCACAAGGTGACGAGAGTTGAACGACCTGCGAGCGGCGACCGGATAAAGCCTAAGAAAGAACGGACGCTGAAGTGATTCTTCAGTAGGTTTCCTACCTACTTGTAACCACAGTTTTACCCCAGTTTTCTTATGAGACCCTTGTTTTATTTTATGTGTTTCAAATGATATATTATGCATTAACAAGTGGCATACAGGCATTGGCATCTCATGCATAGACATGAGATTATGAATGAGGTTCTACAGTGTTGCAATTCATGAGTTACATCCTCTTTCGACGGTGCAAGTCACGCCAGGAGGAGTAACATAATGGTGGCTATGAATGTACATGATGGGAGAGGCTCATTGCATGTGCATACTTCATAGCATTGTTTTACCTGTTTTTACTAATCATGTACTATGATATATATGCATGTTTTATATGCTAATCATGTGGTAGCCCTGATTCGGGAACCTACTGGGTGCGTTGATCTAACGCCCTAATTCTATCCTCAGAGGAGAATGCAGGTACAAGTAAAGGAAAAGAAAAGGTCGTTGACCGGGAGGGGAACCAAGCCTAAGCGCTTGAATGTTGGACTGGACTTCTTTATATTACTGTCATTCGAACTATATTTTGTGGGACATGTAATAAGTCATTACTTGCTATGGTTTGATTAGGTTAATAACTTTGGATGGTTGATTTATGATAATTAGTGTTTGAGACTGTTACTTATATCTAGTCTTTCTATTCCGCAGTTAATCTAGGTTATTCCGCATGTTGTTGGTAGTTCCATGTGTGATTCATTATCATGGTCTAGTCCATGTACACATGGGTGGCCAGTTAAGGTTCAGACTTGAGTAGTCTGAACTTAACTCGTGTCGTGACGCCGCCCGCTCTCTTCCGATGTTTTATTATTAAAAAAAAAATTAGACTCTGATATTTCTCGGAGAGGCGCGGCGTTACAGTGCCTGCGAGGAGGTATTGAGGCGCTTTCATCACTCCAGGTTCGCTGTACATCCAGGACGCACAAAAATGTGTTGTGATTTGCATCAACAGTTCTGGTGGAGAAGCATGAAGAGAGCAGTAGTCGAGTTGTGACCCATTGTTTGACTTGCACCAAAGGGTTCAAGATAGATCAGTTGAGACCCGCTGGTAAGTTGCATCCTCTTCCGGTTCACGAGTGGAAGTGGGACCACATTGCTATGGATTTCGTGCTTGGTTTGCCGAAACCATGTTGGAGACATGATGCAGTGTGGGTCATAGTGGATCGATTAACTGAGTTGACCCATTTTATTGGTATGAGGACGACGAATTTTCTAGAGACTTTGAGTCGGCTATATTTGGCAGAAGTCATCAGACTGTATGGTGTGCATATGTCGATTATTTTATATCAGGATCCGAGACTTGTTTCTCAATTCTGAAGGAGCTTTCAGAAAGCGTTGGACACACAGTTGTGTTTAGTACAATGTTCAATCCACAAACTGATAGCCAGTCGGAAAAGACCATTCAGATCTTAAAGGATATACTCCGAGCTTGTATTTTGGATCATGGCGGTAGTTTGGAGAGTTAGTTACACTTAGTTGAGTTCTTCTACAACAACAGCTACCAGGCCAGTATCAAGATGGCTCCGTATAGGTCCTTGAAGGTCAGACCGTGTAGATCTCCCTTGTGTAGGACCGAGATCAATGATATTGTGATGTCAGGACCGGTATGGTCAATGAGACAACTAAGCAAGTGAGGCCGATCAGGAAGAGATTGTTGACTGTCCAAAGCAAGCTAAAGAGTTATGTTGACCATTAGAGGAGGGCACTAGAGTTCGCGGTGGGGGATCATGTTTTTCCTTCGGATTTCGCCCCGTCACGTCGTTCAAAGGTTTGGGCAGAGAGGAAAGCTATCACCCCGGTCTATTGGACTATTTGAGGTTCTAGAGAGGATCAGAGAAGTGGTCTACAGACTTACATCTCCTCTTTAATGTTTCAATGCTTTGGAGATACCATGATGATCCATCGCATGTGATTAACTACGAGGACATGAAGCTTAGCGAAGACGTCGCCCCTAAGGAGGGACCAGCATATATTGAGGTTTTGAGGGTGCAGAGGCTTTGTGGCAATATTATCCTCTTGGTTTTAATGGTTTGGTAGCGCAAAGGTAGGGAGTCTTCTAATTGGGGAAATCAAGGCAACAATGCGGAAGTAGTTTTCAACTTTCTTTGAGGCTAGAGGTATGAGTTCAGTTTGAATTTCGAGAACGAAATTCCATAAAGGGGCAGTGTTGTAACGACTTGACCCGAGTTTTTGGGTTATTTGTGAGAGTTGTGGATCGTCGACATGTTTTTGGCATTATGGTAGCGGGTGTTAATGTCTGGGCTCTCTAATGAGCCCATATTTTCCTAAATCCGAGCTTGGGAGCTCGAGGGGCATTTTTGTAATTCTATATTATTATGGTTATTTTCTAACAAAAAAAATGTTTGAAAGTTAGAATTTGCACAATTAGATCCCCCAAATTATGCACACACATTCTCCTCAGTTAGATACACACGTAGAATGTTGAAAATACTCAATGTTTGGTTTTTAAAATTTTTCTAGGGATTTCTCAATTTTAAAATAATATTTTAAATTATTTTCTAGTGTTTATTTTTGAAAAAATCATATTTTAGGCCAATGGTTTGTTAAATAATTTATTAAAAGTTTCAAAATTTTCAAAAGAAATATTAAAAAAAAAATCCAATTTTAAAATCCCCAAGTTTCTTTTAACTTAAACTATTCTTTTTTATTATTTTTATTATTTAAAATAAATAAAATAAAAGCCAAGTTTCAAACCTAAAACCTTTTTGTTATGATTTATTTGATAGAGTTAAAAAAAATATTTTGCAACAAAATACCTTTGAGGCTAGGAATAGTTCTGTCACCAAGGTGTAATCAGCCTAAGGATAAGTGGAATATAAGCAGATTGCCAAGTGCTCCTCCACTTACCCAGGAACTTACCTGACAGATATTGTGGTTAAACTCTTATTTGGAGATTTAGAATTTTGGAGAAAAGATTAGGAGCCAGTCTTGAGTCTTAGGTTAGTATAGATTTTTATTATTTGTTTTAGATCATTTATTTTGTTTGAACTTGATTGTTATTGTTTGGTCTTGAGTGAACATGAGTACTTGGAGGCGTGATTCGACTAAGCGATTAGTTAGAGCTAGGTCCCCAACTGGTGAATCCCAAGTTAGTCATCGATCTATTTCTGACGACAGTAGGGTTTTTGGAGTCATGTCAGTTTCCTCAAATCTCGATAGTTGCATCCGAAGTGAGGAGAGTCTCGCTAGGATAGATAATAATTTGAGCGTTAAGAGACTATCAAGCCTAATGATCCATGGATTTTCTTCATGCCAAAAAGGAAAAAATCTTTTTGGAAAGAAATACTTAGCCTATGATGTCTGGTACTCACTTAAGCACATTCACCACCACCATTTGTCTAACAGAATGGAACTCACTCAAGGTCTAGGTTGTATAAAGTGTGCAAAAATAATAGAGTTCGCATCCATTACATGATTCTTATAGGATTGAGTTATCTAGAGTCAGTCTAGGATTTATAGTGAGTTACTTGTGAGTGAACCTTTTTTACATCTGAACTCTAATTAACACTATCCCAAAATTTTTCTAATTTTTACCTGATCACTGTGGGTTAAGGGATGTTGAGGACAATATCAAATTTAAGTTTGGGGGTATCAAGGGGTTACACTAGTCGAGTCCAATAAAAATAATTTAGGGAGAGAGTAAGTTTGAACGAACCGAGACCCCTATTAAAAAAAGTCGAGGGAAGAGTAAGTCGTCAACAAGCAAAAACTGAGACTGCCCTTGACTAAAAACAAAAGTCTTGTGTTTTTTAGTCAATGTCAGTGAGTCTAAAAAAAAAAAAATCAATCAAGGGAGGAGTAAGTGAAGACTGAGACTACATTGGGAGAAAACGAAACAAACAAAAAAAAAGTTTTGTTGAATCTAAGTGATTTTTCAGTATTAATAGGTAAATAAAAAAATTTATATCATACATTTTCGATAGGATTTTTATAGGATTTATATTCGGAACAAATTTTTCACAACCATATTTAAATTAGTTCGAAAAGAAAAAATCATGAGTCTAGTAATCAAGTGCCAATCTATTTTTCTGAGGGATTTAAGTCAATCCATTGTTCTTTCTTAAGCGCATCAAGTCATTTTGGATCTCATTATTCTTCAATTTTGGTCATATTACTAAGAACACCATCAAATTTGAGTTAGTACATTTGAAATTTTTCAGAATTTATTAAAACAAGGAAATCATTATATAAAACTTAGGATATAATTTAAGCCATTTTTGGATCGTTTGAGCCTTCATGCCTACCTATTTTTGGTCATTTATCCCTATAGTTCCCAGCTAAGACTTAATAAAAATCAACATGTTTTATTGTTTATCCATGTTTATCATACCCAACTCCGATTATGGAGTCTGAGCTTCATTGAAATATCTGTGACCTATTCTAATAACTAGAAAAGGTTAGAGATGACAAATATTGGAATGGTAATCTAAAAAAATGGCACTGAAAAAAAAAATAGGCACTTAAATGAAAAAGAAAGTGAACATTCTGACATCAAAAGAAGGATGTGAAAAGAAAGATGAATATTTTGAAAGTGCTTAAAAAAATAGAGGAAAGAATATCCCGTCTTATATTTTGAAGACCTCTAACTTTTCTGATTCAAAATATTTATTATGTATAGCTTTATTATCCTTCTTTGATTTGACCCGATCCCAAGCCATGTTTCATCCTGTAGGAAGTCCTATTGATCTTAAGTCTAATATGGTATTTCATGTGGAGAATAAAGGAAAAATGATGGTGTATAACTCAACGTTCTTAGGAAAATAATATCCATTCATGAGATCCAATTATTTTCCTTGATCTGTTCCATCTTTCTAACACATTTGTGAGAAATTTTGATTTTGAATAGATAAACTCTGCTCACATATACCTTTGAGAGAAAATTACCCAAACCTCTGAGCATTAATCTTTCTAAGAGATCTCTAGTGAGGTTTGAAGTCAATGTGCATTTTCCAAAGTGGTTACAAAACTTGTATTTATTTGGAAAAAGAAAACTATTTTAATATTGGCTGAGTACACACTACACTTCGGATATAAATCTTGTAAAATAAATTTTGGAATCATATGATGTCTAGATTTTTTATGGACTTGTTTTTGCCGAATTTGAAACTAAGACTAGACAATTTTCATGTTTGTGGGTATCATCACTGCAAGCACTCACGAGACTATAACTTGTCTACTAGGGGTAACCTAGCGGTTTAAACGCTTGTTGCATACGCTAAATGCAATCAAAAGTACCACCGAAAGTGGTGTAGTTTTAGGTTTAGCTTAGGTTTAGTTTAGTTTTAGGTTTAGTCTAAGATTTATATTTTAGGATTAGATTAGGTTTTGAATTTTTAGACTTAGATTTTTTTTTCTTTTTAGAATTTTTAGTTTTAGGTTTGCTCGAGGACTAGCAAAGTCTAATTTTGGGGGTATTTGTTGAGCACTGAAAAATTACATTTCTACCCTAATATTTAGGTCAATTAGCCTTGGTTTTATGTATATAAGATGCATTTAATGGTTTATTTTAGTTTTGTAGGTAAATTCAGGGAAATACAGGAAATCATCATAACGTAGTGGATAATTGCTAGAAGAGAGCTTTAAATGGAAGATTTCAAAATTTATAATTAAATCAAGCCACTTTTAGGTTTTCAAATGTAAATTTACTAATCTGGATCCATTTATGAGAGTCTGGATTAAGTTAATATTTTAGATTTTAAGTGGTTGATTGATTATTTAATTTTAAGAAAGGAGAGTCTGCAATTAAGAGGCCAAGAGTTTGAAATCAAGATCTATGGGCCAGAGATCTAGGATTAGTCCTCTCTCAGGTGTGGGTTCCACCTAAGGTCATCTATGGATATATACATGTTCTTGTGATTGCCATGATGATGAGCTTTGAGCTTGGTGGAACATGATCTTTTTCCTCGATCATCTTGAGTCTTGAAGCTCCTTGGCAAGTGCTTCTACCCGAGTCATGAAATTGACAAACAAGGACTCGGTCATGCCGGGGCACTAACAATCTCCTCCTTTGTCAATTTCATGACAAAAACTAGAAGCTAATCTAATTACAAGCCCACCCTTTATTACAACACATTTGAATACAATACATTACATCAATTACTTGTATACTCAAATGGATAACAAGATTATGGTCTTCATAGTCTTGCTCAGCTTGCTTCATTTTCATTTTCTTGTTCAAGCACAAAAGCACGTAACGTTAGACAATCATTAAATGGATTAGTCCAAACCATAAACATCCATGGACTAAGGAAGATTTTCTGCCCCATTCTTTTTTTCTTTATGGTTCTCTCTTTTTAGAGGCCCAAGCACATTGGTTTTCTCCATACACCCAATTCTCCCCATAATTGGTTTTTGTCTTTGGATTCTACTATTTTCTCCCCCATTTTGTCATTCAATTGAAAAAGGCTTAGTAGGCATGCATTAAGATTAAGCACTCCCCCATGCTTCTTGCATTGGTGCTTAACTGAGATCAATTCTCACACATGGTTCTCCCCTGTGATTAGTGCACATTTTTCGTGCATCAAGGTTTATTTGCCCTTGCACAAGCTGATTTCCAGCTGATTTCTTCATGGGTTAAGCTAATGGCCCTAGCTTCTTCAAGTTTCCTCCCCCATTCTCTAAGTTATCTTCTTATATTTTTCTCCTCATCTCCCCCATGAACTTAGTTGCCTCTAAGTTTAAGCTTCATTCTAAGCTTGCATTCATCTTTTCCCCCTTAAGCTGTCATGACCAGTGACAGTAGCTAATTAGCACATATTTTGTGCTCCCCCATACTCCAAGGATGTGTGCAGCATTACAGCTTGATCCCTAATCTCCCTAACATGCCAATACAAAACCAACTCATTCAAACCTGCATGTTAGTTTATCATATACAAGAGATATAAGGCATTTATACAGATTAATACACACATTACATTATAGCAAACCATATCATTGCATTGATAAACAAAATGTGCATTGAGTACATATGGTTTTTATTAGGGGGCAGTATGGATGCTTAGATAAAAATATCAAAAGTATAGTTTTTCAAAAATAGATATCACAAAAAACTATCCTAACTAGAGCCATCATGTAACACTCCACCCTTTTTCACTTACATAAATCAGAGTATATATATATTTTTTTGATAAGTGAGAGAGAACGGGCCGTTACGACGCGAGTCAAGTCCGAGTTTCCAAAACCTGACCCTTGACTAGCCACTATTACGTGTGCGTGGACTAAGTCCATTAAAATATTTACACACGCTTCTCTTATTGCTTGTGGAATAATTTATATGAATAAGATGTTATTTATTTTCTTAACATCATTATGCAAGGAAAACCAATCACCATAAAATTTCAATAAAACTTAAAGATTATCAATCCATAGCAAATAAGTTCTAAGGTGTCCTAAATAATCTAAATTATTACAACCCAAAATGCAAGTCCTCCGAATACATCATTGAAATCAAAACTAAGCAATTTAAAACTTCAATCTTCCAAGCTCCTATGCTTGGCTCCCTTCCGGTCCTACATCATTTTCCTTAGCATTTCCTGTTCCAACATCTATAGGGTAGAAGTAGGGCATTAGTCATCATGCCCAGTAGGTATTCCAATTAGGGTTAGGGTACACAGAGGAGTAAAATTAGAATATCATAAATCAAGGGTTTATACAACATTAATGGCATATTTGTAAAAACATCTTGTAAGCAATAAAACAATAAATGATGTCCATATCATAATCATGCTAATGTAAGTGTCATGTCATGGGTGTCAATGCCAAATGAAGTCCCACCCATTGTCCATACCCAATCACATCATAATTCAATCAATGGTTTCCTTGGCCAATTATGTCCACGGTGTTTGAGATGGCAACCACCAGGGCACTGTATACCCATCCACAAATTAACTGGGATTGCCGGTAGAGTGTGGTCTCCTCCCTCTGCGCAAGGTTTCAGGACTGACTACCTAGGAGCACTTTGGCCCAATTACATCGTACTTTTCTATCAACCGGACGCGGCCAAATCTCAATGGTTCATATAGCTTCATATAAGCTAATCTCAAGCCGAAGTCATGTCCGGACCGCTCAGAACTTGGCTTATTGGTCATATGTGTTCCCTCCCATGCCATGCATGAGGTAATGTATGTAAGAATGCTATTTCATTTAAAATACATCATATCATTGAAAATCAACTCATAATCATACACAATTTGTTTAGCCAATGTATTCATCTTATTTTGAATAAAACAAGTGTCATATTATACTCTATAGTGTTCTCAATGAGGTAGGAATCCTACCAATGTCCGATATACTATACTTTCTTGTCTTGCAAGGATAACGCTAACGGTCACGTGAGGCAAATCGTAATCCCTTTGCAAACCTCTTTATCTCATCAAATTCAAACATACATATTAGTTTGATTATCCATTTTAATTTCATCATCCCTATTTCCATCTAAGTTCCATGTTCATTTCTCAACGCATTTACGCATCATAGTCCTTAAACCATTTAAGACCCTCAATGGGGTTCGGCCATACAACATGGCCGAACCCTATTGTCCCAATTTTTTTCTTTTAAATGTGTTCATGTTCTACAAAAACCCATCAATGGTGTTCAGCCATACAACATGGCGAACCTCATTCTTTGGTTTTGACACTCTTTTTAATCCTCATATTATTTTAAACAATGTGAGTCAATCATCATTCATTTTTTTTCATTTCTTAATCTAATAATCCCAAGTTAGTCATTTAATCTTTAAACATACATATATCCATAAAATCATCCATGGGGTTCGGCCATACAATATGGCCAAACCCATTGTTCTTCCTTTTCATCTCGTTTCCATCCTACATCACCTTGAGGATGGATTTTTCTTAAAAAAATACATCAAACATGTTTTAGGTCACTTGATGGGGTTCGGCCATATAACATGGCCGAACCTCATCTAGTATCTCTTTTAGTCCTCAAATGGTCCCCATAACAAAAATAGGGTTTGGCCATGCAAGAGGCCGAACCTTGTTCTTTTATTATTTTCTCCTTGAAATCCATCCTTAATCATGTTTAAACATGGATTCTATCTTCAATACTTAACTTAATATATTTCCTACCTACAAGCCAATGTTAGGGTTCGGCCATACAACATGGCCGAACCATCATGGTTGGTTTTCATAATCGATCCAATCATAATCATAGTATGATCATAGCATAGGTTCAGCCATTCATTATGGCCGAACCTATGTTCCCTTATGTTTGATCATTCCTCCCTCTTACAAGTTCTTAACAAAGATTCATCAAAACCCTTAAAATGTTAGACCCATGGATTTGACCATATCATGGCCGAATCCATGATGATCCGGATTAATCTTATGGTTGTTTTGTTTCAACCCATAACCATCATTTGGATGGATTTCCAACTCCATGGCCTTATAACATTTTTGGCCATTCATTCCAGCCAACATGGACTCCATGGGTTCGGCCACCATGGCCGAACGTATGGTTTCCTTAGATTAATCCCCATTGATTTTATCAAGTCTAGACATACCTTTCCTTCAATGAGTTGCTCCTCTTTGGCTCTTCAATCTCCTTCTTTTCTTTTAATCTTTCTCTTCTTCCTTAGTTCTTCTTCTCCTTTCTTTGTTATTCAAAATCTTCAAGTGTATGGAGGTAGAGATGGGAGAGAGGAGAGGAGTGGAGAGAAATTCTTGTTCAAGAGAGGGGATGGTCGGCCAAGGGGTTTGGAGTGCCCTTTTGTTTTGGTTTTTATGTTAAAACCTTAATTTCTTCCCTCCCTCTCATAATGGCTTGGTTTAACAAGGAGACCCTTGGTTTCCCAAGGGTGGCTTCATTGCTTTTGAGGTAAAGACCCTTGGGTTACCAAGTGTCTAGGTACAATGTACCTAGATAAGATACCCTAACTCTTAATCTCCAACCTTGATCTTTCCTTAGATGAAATCTTGGCCTTCCATCTTATCCCTTCATCTTCCCAACTTAAGACCTCTTAAAAACAATACCCTAATTCAAGATTTAAAATTCAAAAGTGGTTGACCAAGTCAACCCATGCCATGGTCGACCATGCATGTGGTAACTTGGTCACCACATGGCACTTGGGTTGCATTTTGGCCATGTCACTTGATGTGTCACCTCCACTTGTATGCCACCTCAATTCTACTTTCCACCTCACTTGATGATGTGGCATCCTTACTTAGTTGGCTTCCATGTGATGACATGAATGCCACATGGCAATGCCACATCGCCCACATGCCACCTCACTTGATGAGGTGGACTTTAATGCAATAAATGCACTAACTTATCCAAATTTAACTAACTTAACTAAATTTACCCAATTATTTCTTTAGATCAAGCTTACCCATGACCCGTTGGGTCTTAATTGGGTAATTGACCCATTTCCTTGCCATCTAATGTCCATCTCAACTTTTTTTAATTTCAAATTCAACTAAATTGTAATCCATGTGGGCCCATCCAATAAATTTATAAGCTAAGGAAAATCCAGGGTGTTACAATATTGCCCTATTTTGGAATTTTCGTCCCGAAAATCGGGCGAAATAGGGTTTCAAACAAATCAAACAAATAGTTCAGGATGAGCTACTTTCATTTCTGACTCCAGTTCCCAAGTGGCTTCCTCATTACCATATCGGTCCCATACCACTTTGACGAACGGAATCGCTTTGTTCCGTAACATCCTTTGCTCCGTATCAATTACTCGGACATGCCTCTCGATGTAAGATACATCGCTTTGCACTTCTATGTCTTTCACATTCAGCACGTGTGATGCGTCAGGGTTGTACTTCCTTACCATGGAAACATGGAATACATCGTGTAGTCCTAACAATTGTGAAGGGAGTATCAGACAATAGGCCACTTCCCCCACCTTCTCATGGATTGGGAAGGGTCCCACAAATCTGGGTGACAGCTTCCCTTTCTTTCTAAACCTCATGTGTCCCTTTCGTAGCGAGACCTTCAAGAATACTAGGTTTCTCACTTCAAACTCAAGAGGTCTTCTTCTTCTGTCAGCATAGCTCTTTTGACGGCTCTGTGCCGTGAGCAGATGTTGTCGTATCATCTTGATCTATTTCGTGGTCTCCGTAACCAGATCAGGTCCAATAAGAGCAGGCTCACCGGCCTTTGTCCAACACACTAGAGATTTGCAGGGTTACTATACAATGCCTCGAATGGAGTCATCTTGAGGCTTGCCTGGTAACTGTTGTTGTATGAGAACTCGACCAGTGGTCAGTGATCTTCCCAACTGCCCTTGATGTAATGTCCCGCCCTTTTTTACTCGCTTTCTGAAAATCAGAGTCTATTTTTTTTTTATAGAAGAGTGATAGAGAGCGGGACGTCATGACGCGAGCTAAGTCCGAGCTTCTAAAGTCTGACCCTTAACTGGCCAACCATACGCGTGCGTGGACCAAGTCCACTACAACGGTTCACACGTACTCAAGTTAACATGCAGAATAATAATAAAATAACAATTCTATTCTATTTTTAAATAGCAAAGTAGTCCAACACTTAATCATAATTACCTTAAGTTAAATTATCCAAAATCAATGATCCAAACCATAGCAAATATATATACGTTATTACAATCCCGAATGCTAGCTATTCAAATACATAGTCTATGAATAACTTTAACAAAATATAACTTAATCATCCAAGCTCCTAAGCTTGGCTCCGATCCCGTTCCTCGTTCCGTTCATTCCCTGTGTCATCAACTAGGGTAGAAGTAGGGCATTAGACAACGCGCCCAGTAAGTATTCCAATTAGGGTTAACACATGGGTTAGTACCAAAAATCTAGATATAATATATATCAAATCCAGATATAATAAGTCATACCATACTTATAAAGCATCGTATCCAACACAATGTATGATAATAGAGATCCAATCATACCGATAAAAAACAGAAACATTGCATGATAAAAAAGATCATAATCATGCCGATTCAATGCCATGCCATGCTATCATATGAAATGAGTCCCACCCATCACAAACACATAGTAACCTCTTGATGGAAAGCTCCTCATCAAGGTATCCCCCACGATTGTATTACGGACGCCCCGACGGAGTGTGGATCTCTGGTTACATATCATCCCTCCCACGCCATGCATGAGATGCAAATGTCCACATGTTATGTAATTATACAAATCATAGCATTTAAAATCGTATATTTGAAACATAACATTTTTACAACATAAACCATCAAAAGAAGAAGTTAAACCATATTACATCACCATGGTTTCAAAGAGGTAGAATCCTACCAAAGACAACTAAACTGTCCTTGAGCTTTAATCCGGCAACCATTCACGATCGTGCACCCCTTGTGAAGTCCCGTTGCCTTATAACATATCAACCAATTAATCCCATGTCCATTTGATTTACAATAATGTCTAAGTCTATAACCACAACCTTGTAGGGTTCGGCCCCTACACCATGGCCGAACCTCACTCACTTGGCTTTAGTCCCTCCTCTGATTTATTAATCAATCAGCCCTAAGTTAATCATTTAAACCCTTAACCTAAATCCACAAACCAACCTTTGTGGGGTTCAGCCATACAACATGGCCGAACCTCACTCACTTGATTTGGTCCCTCTTTTGTAATCCTTTGATCTTTTCAATTAATTCCAAAACCACGCCATCCTTGATTCATAAAACAAAACACTTATAAATTAATCATCTAACCTTATCAACACCTTAAATCCATAAAACATTACCCATGGGGTTCAGCCATACATCATGGCCAAACCCATGGTCCATCATTTTCACCTTTAATTACATCATTGCCATTGTTTTATCTATGGCTGTCCATTTCATTCATTTAAAACATGATTAGGCTAATAAATAACCCACTACCATGGTTCATGGGGTTCGGCCATACACTATGGCTGAACCCACGATCTTTCATTTTAGCCTATATTTACAATATTGCCATTATTTCCATCTCCTTATTTTTAGGTCCAAAAACATATGTTTATGACTAAATAATTCATCAACATAAACAAAACCCACAATCCAATCCTTCCATCTCCTAAAATAATTATTCATCTAACATGATTGGTCCATGAATGACCCATAAAAATTTATTCATGGGGTTCAACCATACACCATGGCCGAACCCTATGATTTCTATATTCCATCTTTAAGTTCATGAACCAAGGTATCTATAATTAAATCCCTCAACATGACCTCATTCAAATCCTTTACAATCATCAATACTTTTCCATGGAAAGACCTTTTTTAAAATTATTAATAATCTTCCATGGGGTTTGGCCATACACCATGACAGAACCCTATGGTTCATAATCTTCTCTCTAAAACCATTCATCCAAGATTATAATCCTTTGATGGAGTTCTCATACATACATCCATTTGAACCCTTAAAACTTTTTTTAAAAAATCATAAAGATACTTCTATGATTTCCATCTTTCAAATCCATTAAAAATATTAACAATGTCCTTCCATGGGGTTCGGCCATACATCATGGCCGAACCTTATGGTTCATCCTTTTCATTAAACCTCATCATTCAGCCCTTAATCTTTCTTCCATGGGGTTCGGCCATACACCATGGCCGAACCCTATGGTTCCTTATTTTAACAAAATCCATTAAAATATCTACCGGTTCCGCGACTCCTCTGGTTTTCCTTCACTCCGACTCGTTCTTTCAATCTTTTCTTTCCTTAGCCTCTTCCTCCTTCCTTCTTACTTATTTGGCCGAGAGTGAGACTTGAGAGAGTGAGAGTGTTCGGCCTTGAGAGAACTTGAGAGAGAAAGAGAGAGAGTTCGGCCTCAAGAGCACTTGAGAGGGAAAGAGAGAGAGTTCGGCCTTGAGAGCACTTGAGAAGGAGAGAGTCTAGAATGCAACCCTTAGTCTTTTCTTTGTTTCAATGAAACACAACCAAGGGTGGTGTCCTTTGGTGACACCCCTTTGTAACTCTCATTTTCATTAACTTCCATCCTTAATGCTCCACTTGGGGTTTCATCAATGAGATGAAACTCCCAAGGCTCCAAGGTGTGACTTTGTTTGAATTTGTAACAATATGAAACCGTCCATCTCCCCTTTAGTTCTCATTTGGGGGTTTCATCCATGAGACGAAACTCCCACCTGCAAGTGTGAACCCCTTGTGTAACTCCCACAAAACCGCCACCTTCCATTGATATTCCATTTGGGGGTTTCATCCATGAGATGAAACTCCCCCTCCAACGTGTACCCTTGGTTTGAATTTTGAAATAAGAAAGCTCCTCATCTCTCCATTAATGATCCAAGTGGGGGTTTCATCCATGAGATGAAACTCCCATGTCCAACGTGTAACCTTAGGTTTGACTTGGGTTTTTGAAACAACCAAGACTCCTTCATCTTCACACTTCACCTACTTAAGATGGAGGTCCCATTGACTTCCACTCAACTCACCATAACTCAATTTTAATTCTTTTAAACTCAACTCACTTAACTCACTTAAAATCAAGTTAATCACTTGATTCCTGTAACACCCCGCCCTTTTCACTCGAAATCAGAGTCTATTTTTTTTTTTAAAATAAATAAACAAGTGATAAGAGCGGAGTGTCACGACGCGAGTTAAGTCCGGACTTCTAAAGTCTGACCCTTAACTGGCCAAACCTATGTGTGCATGGACTAAGTCCATGAAAAACGATTCACACATAGTACTTTATAATCTTACGAAATTTTACTTAATCTAACTGCGGATTGTAATAGAACCTAAGTCTACTCCATTTTAGATAGCAAAGTACATAGTCATTTATCCAAAATTACCTTAACTTAATCATTTAATCAAACCATTCCAAACCATAGCAAATATTAACTAAGTTATTACATGCCAACATCTAACTAATCAAATTACATGTCCATGTAAACTTATCAAAATATCAATAAATAAAAGTCCATTCAGATATCCAAGCTCCTATGCTTGGTTTCCTTTGCGATCCTCTATCTTTTCCTTTCCTGTGTCATCCACTAAGGATAGAAATAGGCTGTTAGAACAACGCGCCCACTAGGTGTTCCGATTAAGGCTACCACATGGTTAGTATAAAACATGCATATAACATAATAATACGTGATCATCAAAATCTTACAAAAGCAATTCTATGTATGTATGCAAATGTAATGAGTCACACCCATCACAAGTATACATAGCTTCCTCTTGATGGGATTCTCATCATCAAGGTACCTCTACATAGGTTGTTCGGACGCCCCGACGGAGTGTGGACCCTCCGATTTCCTCTTGATGGGATTCTCATCATCAAGGTACCACCACATAGGTTTTTCGGACGCCCCGACGGAGTGTGGACCCTCCGGTTACATAATCATCACCCCATGCCATGCATGAGATGTCAATGAATACATGCCATTTGTAAATAAATATTAGCATTCAAATCCTCTTGGAAACATAATAATTTAGCACATATCTCATAAAAATCAACATAAAAACAACAAGTATAAATCGTGTTTACAAAGAGGTAGGAAACCTACACAAAAGTCACTTAAAAAGTCTGCTCTTCTTAAACTGTCACCCGTTCATGATTGCGCACCGTTCAAGAAGTCTCGTTACCTTGTTACATGTCAATAAGTCAAACACATATCCCATTTGGTTTCTACCTAAGTCTAAGATCAAACACCACCTTGTGGGGTTCGGCCATACACCATGGCCGAACCTCACCCACTTTAATTTGATCTCCCTTTTTATTTAACCAATACATCCAATTAACTTATTTAAAAACCTCAATCTACGAAACATACCTTGGTGGGGTTCGGCCATACAACATGGCCGAACCTCACCATTTTGGTTTTGGCCCCTCTTTTAAGTCCTTTGATCTTTTCATTCCATATTTACATTCTAACTTGTATTTACGGTTTTTGCCATTAGTTTAACCCTTGCTTAATATTGCTAACTACTAATGTCCATAAAATCCGCCTTAGTGGGGTTCGGCCATACTACATGGCCGAACCTCACCATATTGATTTTTGTCCTTTTTTCCATCATCTATGATGGCTGATTACTTATTTAATACTAAGTCCCAAGATAACCATATGTGATTCCTTAATCAAAAGCATATAACCATTAATAATTTCCAACCATGTTCTTAACTCCAATTAACCCATAAAAATGGTCTATGGGGTTCGGCCATACACATGGTCGAACCCTATGGTTTACTTGATTCAAACATTCCAATATTTATACATAGTTCATGCTTAGTACCTTAGCCATAGTAACATTATGGTTCAGCCATGCAATGGCCGACCCAAAACCCTAACCTTATCTCCATTTAAAACATCGTTAAAACCTTCATAACATGGTATGGTTTTTATCTCTCAAAATCCGTAAAAATAACCAAGTCTTTTCATGGGGTTCGGCAATCCAAAGTGGCCGAACCCTATGATCCATGTTCTACCCTTTTTAAATATCATTATCAATAATTTAAACCCTTGATAGGTTCGGCCATACAATGGCCGAATCATGTTTCCCTATCCATTTTATTTAACGAATGGTTAGGGTGCACTTACCAATACCACGACTCCTCCTGTTCTTTCACTCCTTCTTGATCTTATCCTTCCTTCTTGTCCTTTAGCCGAGCCTAACCTTGCTGGAAACTCCTTAAATTTGTTCGGCCAAGATATTGATTTGAGAGAGAGAGAGAGAAAGAGAGAGAGAAAAAAACTTGACCTTGGATGAGAGTGATAAACCTTGAAATGCAACTCCTTTACTCTAAGTCCACTTTGTCTTGGTGGAGTGATCGGCCAAGGACTGATTTGTGTGAGAGACAATCAGCCAATGTTCTTTGTCTTGAGAGGTGAAAAACGGCCAAGGGAGGGAGAGAGAGAGAGAGGAGAGAGACTAAAATTAAAATTCCTTTGGTTAATGAAATTCAGCCCATGGTGGTGTCTCTTGGTGGCTCCACTTGTAACTCTCATTTGCATTCAGCTCCTTCACTTATTCCATTTGGGGGTTTCATCCTTGAGATGAAACCCTCCAACTGTTTTTGGCTCTTGGGCTGCCTTGGTGCGACCTTCTCCATGTGTGAACCCATTTGTAACACCATTCCTTAATGCCTCCCTTGGGGGTTTCATCCTTGAGATGAAACTCCTAAGGCACCCAACGGCTTCCAATGGTTATCTTGGTGTATCCTTTCCTCCCATCATCCTTCTCTCATTAAGGTTCCATGTGAGAGTTTCATATTGAAATGAAACTCCCATAGGCTACAACGGCTAGCCTTTGTTTGCCTTGTGTAACCGCCACTCTACATTAGTTGCCCATGTGGGAGTTTCATCCATGAGATGAAACTCCTTGAGCCCAACGGTTTTGTCTTAGTCCTTGGACCACCCAACCATCCAACTCCCCTTTAATTCTTATTTGAATTTGAAATAAGAACTCCTCCACTCTTCCTTTAAATTTTCATGTGGGGGTTTCATCTTGAAATGAAACTCCCATGTGCTAAACCATCCTTCCCATTGGCTGTCCATCTAAAGTTTCATGCATGGAATAAAACCTCCATGCAATCCAACGTGTATAAGGGTTTGAATTTGAAATAAACTTCTCACCTTATGTAACTCCCATAAAACTGCCACCTCCATTCATTATTTATCTAAGAGTTTCATGCATGAGATGACCTCCCATGCATTCCAACGTGTGGAGTGGTTTTAAATTTGAAACTACAACCCTTCAACTTCATACTTCACTCCTTTGAGATAAATATCTCCATAATTTCCCATCTAACTCATACGACTCAACTCACCCATTAAATTCAACTCAATCCAAACTCAATCATTTAATTCAACTCAATCCAAACTCAATCATTTAATTCAACTCCATCCAAACTCAAACATTTAATTCAACTTAGCCCAATTAAGCTTGAGCTCACCCAATGGTCAAACAAGTCAAATATGACCCATTGGGTCCTAATTGGGTCTTTTGACCCAAATAATCACCTTGACCCAATTAGATGTACATTACCCATTTAATTTAATTTGATCCTTATAACATGTACATTGGGTCTTACTTGAACAATGGCCCCCACAATTTTCTCATCTACGGTCATAACCTTTTAATTCATAATTTTAATGGCAATATTGATATATTGAAAATCTGGGATATTACAATTCCCTTCCAACTCAATTCACCTATTTAATTCAACTCATTTACTTGATTCCATTTCCAACTTACATCAGCCCCAATTAAGTAATCTTGAACTCACTCGATGGTCAACCAAGTCAACCATGACCCATTGGGTCCCAAATGGGCATTTTGACCCAAATGACAATTTTGACCCAATTAAACACATCTTACCCATTTTGTTTTAAATTGAACCTTATAACATATCCGTTGGGTCTTAATTGGGCAATTGACCCAACACCTTACCTATCTAAGGTTCATATCCATTAGTTCACAATTTAAATGGACAATTTCCATAAATATTTATAACTTGAAAATCCGAGGTGTTACACTTGAAGTCTAGCATGCAGGCTCTCAGCATATCCTCCAATGTTTGTATTGTTAGCTCTGATTGACCGTCGGTGTGTGGATGGAAAGCTGTGCTGTATAACAAATTTGTCCCCATAGCCGACTGCATGCTCTGTCACACCCTGCCAGTGAATCTGCCATCTCTGTCGAACACAATAGTCCTGGGTATACCATGTAGCCTGATGATGTCCCGGATATACCGCCGTCCCAAAGTCTCAGACGAGTCTATCATCTTGATAGGGAAGAAATGTGCAGACTTGGTCAAACGGTCCACTATAACCCAAATTGCATCATTACCCTTTGAAGACCTTGGCAGCCCTATCACAAAGTCCATGGCAATGTGTTCCCACTTCCATTCGGGCACGGGTAGGGGTTTGAGCAGTCCTGGCGGCTTCTGATGTTCTGTCTTGACTTGGTAACAAGTAAGGCAGCGAGAGACAAAGTCAGCCACGTCTCTTTTAACTCCATGCCACCAATAATGACTTTTTAGATCGTGGTACATTTTGGTGCTACCAGGATGGATGGAAAGCTTTGATTGATGAGCTTCTGTCAATAGCTCTCTCCTACGGCCTTGAGGTACATATGTCCTGCCTTGGAATAAGAGACCTTCTCCAGGTCGTAATTCCCATTCTGGTATGACCTCTCTAGTCGACATCTTGGCCCAAATTTCTGCCACTTCAGGATCTGTCCGCTGCTCTTGTTCAATCTTGGAAGCCATACTAGACTGTACCATCAGATTATACATGCTCCCACGATTTTTTATGTGCAAATTGAACTCTCGAATGGTAGTAAGCATTTCCAATTCTTTCATAATCAGACTGGCCACAGTTACCGTGTCAGGGTGATATCGTAGTGTAAATTCATACTCTTGCAGGTACTCCATCCATCTGCGTTGTCTCAAATTGAGCTCCTTTTGATCGAACAAATATTTTAAGCTCTTATGGTCTGAAAACACCTCAAGTTTCTCACCATATGGATAGTATCTCCAGCTTTTGAAAGCGAAGACCACTGTACCTAGTTCCAGATCATGAGTGGGATAGTTGCATTCATGGATTTTCAGTTGCCTTGAATCATATGCCACCACATGATGACTTTGAGTGAGAGAGCACCCAAGTCCTTCTCCTGAAGCATCACAGTATACTTCATATCCGTTGCCTCTCTCTGGCAAAATCAGAATGGGAGTGGTGATAAGTTTCTGTTTCAGATCCTCAAGCCTTCAATTGCACACGTCCAACCATTCAAATTTGACTCCTTTTTGAGTTAGTCGGGTGAGTGGAGCCGCAATCTTGGAGAAATCCATAATAAATTTTCGATAGTAGCCAGCCAGTCCCAGAAAACTGTAGATTTCGGTCACATTCCTCGGAGCTTTCCAGTCTCTAACCGCTGCCACTTTGGTCGGGTCCACAGCTATTCCTCCTGCTGATGTGACGTGCCCCAAGAAGTTGACCTCAGATAGCGAGAAGTCGCACTTGCTTGCTTTGGCATATAACTGATTCTTCTTCAGTGTGGCCAGAACTATCCTCAGATGCTCAGCATGCTCCTCCTGACTGGTGGGATAAACTAGAATATCATCAATGAAGAAAATTACGAACTTATCCAGATAAGGATGGAATATTCTGTTCATCAGATCCATGAACACAGATGGTGCATTGGTGAGTCCAAAAGGCATGACCACGTATTCGTACAGTCCATACAGAGTTCTGAAGGCCGTCTTTTCTATGTTCTCATCCCTGACACGAATTTGATGGCAGCCTGACATAAGATCAATCTTCGAGAAATGGCTAGAGCCTCTGAGTTGATCAAACAGATCATCAATTCTGGGCAGAGGGTACTTGTTCCTGACAGATAGCTGATTCAACTTCATGTAATCCACACACATCCGAAGAGTACCATCTTTCTTTTATACGAACAATACCGGTGCTCCTCATGATGAGGTGCTGTGCCGAATGAATCTCAGTCTGAGCCGCTCATCAATTTCTTTCTTCAGCTCTGACATTTCTACAGTGGCCATCCGGTAATGAGACAATGATACAGGAGTAGTGCCAAGATAGAGCTTAATCTCGAAGTCAATCTCTCTTTTTGTAGGCAAACCAACGAGTTTTGTCGGAAATACTCCCGCGTAGTCTTTCACTGCAGCAGGTAGTTCAGCCACTGGCTTATTGTCTAGTCTGATATTGTTCAATACAAGATGGTTCATTTCTTCATGTAATCTCCTGGTCATAGGAATGCTCTGTCTGTTGGCATGCACTATAAACCATTTTCCCTCCGATGACCGGAATATCACTCTGCGAAGGTGACAGTCAATGCCAACCTAAAAGGTAGCCAACCAGTCCATGCCAAATATGATGTCGTATTCTGTCATCTCCAGTACCAAATAGTTGAATTTAAATCTGAACTCAGCAAGTTCAGTATCTACGGAGGTGCAGATTAGACCTAGTGATGTGTCTCCAACAGGGGATATAATAGTGAGTGCAGTGGATAGTTGTTGTACTAATATACCAGTAGCAGATATGAAGGTAACAAATATAAAGGAGTGGGATACTCCTTAATCAAATAACGTAAAAGCATAAGAACTACCAACTACTGTCATACCTTGAATCACCGAGTGATCCACCAGTCTCTAGAGGAGGAACCAAAGTATATAGCCGTCTAGATCCTGCCGGAATGGGTGCTCTTCCCGTGCCCTGGATGCTTGCGACTGAGCTAGCCAAGTTGGGGACGGAAAGAACCCCTAGAGTAAGAAGGTATGTTCTTCTGTGGACACTCCCTCTTGATATGGCCCTGCTGGCCACACTGATAACAAGCGATAACACCTCGAGGAGACTAAGAGATTGGCCCTAATGTGGAGGGCTGACATGGACGAAAACAACCAGTGGAAGCAGTGATAGCTGAGGGTTTTCCAAAGTTGGGTCTAAATTTCTTGCAAGGGCGGAAAAAATTTCCCCCGCTCTGGCTTCATCTGTTCTCCACAAATCTGACTGTCTCCATCAGCTCTTGTTCGGCTATGCTGGCTAGACTGACCATCTCTGTCAAAGTAGCTGATTTGAAAATAGTGACTTTGACTCTGGTGCTAGGTCACAGGCCTCGCTCAAACTTTCGGGCCTTCTTATATTCCGTGTCCACCATGTATAGAGCATAGCATGATAGATGTAGGAATTCTTGATAGTACTCTATGACGGTCATGGGGCCCTGGACCAAAGCTATGAATGCCTATGTCTGGCGCACCATCTCATCCTCTAGAAAGTAATGGTCCAGAAATATCCCAGCGAACTAGTCCCAAGTCATCTCTATTGCATTCGCCTCTGGAGTCTACGCTTGTTGATGTTCTGTGACCTTCCACCATTTGCCTACATCGTCTACCAGTTGTGAGGTAGCCAGCAGTATTCAGTCCGGATCATTGGTGATCTTAAGCAACTTCAAGATCTTCGTGATATTCTCAATCCAATTCACTGCTCCTGCGGGTCCCTCCTTCCCTTTGAAATAAGGGGGACGCTGCTGTTGGAAATCTCTTACCATTTTTCGGTCCTGGGATTCATTGGAAGTAGTGCCTCCGTTGTCGTTCTGGTGTTGTAGTAGAACGGAGGTGACTACTGCCTGCACTAGGCTATGCAGCTCGGGAGGTACCTCAGGAATATTCACACTGTCCTCTCCATCTTCCTAATTCGGGTTCTGTAGAGTATTTCTTCTTCATGGAGGCATTTTCCTAAGTCATCGAAACATTGGTTGATTTAGTTTTCTGATAAGGACTTGTGTTCACATACTTTGAAGTTACCCTTGATCAAATAATCATGGGGAGGGGAAAGTTTTGTTTAGTTCTTCTATATATCTCTTTGTGTTCCTCACTTGGGGAAATTGCCTAAGTATCATATAGTGTTCGTTAGTTTGGGGAAATTTCTTAAGTATCATGTAGTGTTCATTGTTCGGGAGAGGGACGACCTATTTCGCTATGTTTGATAAATCTACAATTTATAGTGATTTTCTTTCCTTTGCTGTTGCTTTTCTCATCAAAGGTTGTTCTCAGATTGAATGCTTGCAGTCTGATTCTCATCAAAGTAAATTAATCTGGTCCCCATGCAGCGGACTCCGAGGAGTCTGTAAGTTGGGATTCTTATCTGTCAGTGAGACATGATACCATATTAATCTTACTTTACGAGACTCAACACTTCCAGTTTCGCTCTGATGCCAACTGTAACACCACGCCCTTTTTCACATGCATAAATCAGAGTATATATGTTTTTTATAAGTGAGAGAGAACGAGCTGTTACGACGCAAGTGAAGTCCGAGTTTCCAAAACTCGACCCTTAACTGGCCACTATTACGTGTGCGTGGACTAAGTCCACAAAAACATTTTCGCACGCTTTCTTAATGCTTGCAGAATAATTTATATGGATAAGATGTTATTCATTCTCTTGTTATCATTAGGCAAGGAAAGCCAATCACCATAAAATTCCAATAAAACTTAAAGATTATCAAATCATAGCAAATAAGTTCTAAGGTGTCCCAAATAGTCTAAATTATTACAACCCCAAATGCAAGTCCTCCGAATACATCATTGAAATCAAAACTAAGCAATTTAAAACTTCAATCTCCCAAGTTCCTTCGCTTTGCTCCCTTCCGGTCCTACGTCCTTTTCCTTGGCATTTCCTGTTCCAACATCTATAGGGTTGAAGTATGGCATTAGTCAACGTGCCCAGTAGGAATTCCAATTAGGGTTAGGGTACACATAGGAGTAATATTAAAATATTATAAACCAAGGGTTTATACATCATTAATTGACATATTTGTAAAAACATCTTGTAAGTAATAAAACAATGCATGATTCCATATCATAATCATGCTAACATAAGTGTCATATCGTGGGTGTTAATGCCAAATGAAATCACACCCAATGTCCATACCCAATCACATCATAAATCAATTAATGGTTTCCTTAGCCAATTATGTCCTTAGTGTTTGAGGCGCCAACCACCAGGGCACTGTATATCCATCCACAAATTAATCGAGATTACTGCTAGAGTGTGGACTCCTCCCTCTGCGCAGGGTTTTGGGACTGACTACCCAGGAGCTCTTTGGCCCAATTACGCGTACTTTTCTATCAACCGGATGCGGCCAAATCTCAACAGTTCATATAGCTTCATATAAGCTAATCTCAAGCCCAAGTTATGTCTAGTTCGCTCAGAACTTGGCTTGTTGGTCATATGTGTTCTCTTCCATGACATGCAGGAGGTAATGTATTCAATAATGTCATTTCATTTAAAATACATAATATCGTTGAAAATCAACTCATAATCGTATACAATTTATTTAGCCAATGGATTCATCATATTTAGATAAAACAAGTGTCATATTATACGCCTATAGTGTTCTCAATGAGGTAGGAATCCCACCAATGTCCGATATACTATCCTTATACTATCCTTTCTTGTCTTGCAAGGATAACGCTAACAGTCACGTGAGATGAATCACAATCCCTTTGCGAACCTCTTTACTTCATCAAATTCAAACATACATATTAGTTTGATTTTCCATTTTAATTTCATCATCCCTATTCCCATCTAAGTTCCATGTTCATTTCTCAATGCATTTATGCATCATAGTCCGTAACCCGTTTAAGACCCTAAATGGGGTTTGGCCACATAGCATGACCGAACCACATTCTTTGGTTTTGACCCTCATTTTAATCCTCATATTATTTTAATCCATGTGAGTCAATCATTCATTTCTTAATCTAATAATCCCAAGTTAGTCATTTAACCTTTAAACATACATGGGTCCATAAAAATACTCCGTGGGGTTCGGCCATACAACATGGCCGAACCCATTGTTCTTCATTTTCATCTCCCTTCCATCTTACAAGATAGGCAGAGGCTCTGGAGGAAAAATCCAGAGTAAAAGCTTCTAATTCAGTAGACTGAATCATAATATTCAGTAGGCTGAAATACAACCAGATTCCATATGTGCTTGGCCAGTACACTTTCAGTCGACTGAATCATAAGATTTAGTCGGCTGAAAAACAACCAGATCCCATATGTGCCAGTATACTTTCAGTCTGATGAATCATAAGATTTAGTCAACTAAAACACAACTAGATCCCATATGTGCTAGGCCAGTATACTTTCAGTCGACTGAATCATAAGATTCAGTCGGCTGAAACACAACCAGATCCCATATGTACTTGGCCAGTATACTTTCAGTCGACTGAATCATAAGATTCAATCTGCTGAAACACAACCAGATTCCATATGTGCTTGGCCAGTATACTTTCAGTCGACTGAAACATAAGATTCAGGTAACGCCCCGCCCTTTTTCACTCTACGAAAAATCAAAGTATATTTAAAAAAAAAAAAAAGAATAAAGAGTAATAGAGAGCGGGTAAATGTCATGACGCGAGCTAAGTCCGAGTTTCCAAAACCCGACCCTTAACTAGCCACCAATACGTGTACATGGACTAAATCTACTTAAACATTTCACACGCATTAACTGAAATATTTGTAGAATTAACATATGGATAAGATTCCATCCATATACATGACATCAATAAGCAAGGAAGCCAATCACCGTATATTAATTGAAACTTAATCAATGTCAAACCATAGCGAAATAATTCAAAATTATTACAATTCAAAAATATTAAGTCTCCCAATACATTATTTCAAAATCAAACTAAGTAATATAGTGCATAAATCTGTCCAAGCTCCTACGCTTGGCTCCCTTCATGTCCCATGTCCTTGTCATTCCCTGTTCCATCATCTATAGGGTAGAAGTAGGGCGTTAGTCAACGCGTCCAATAGGAATTCTAAATAGGGTTATGTACACATAGGATCATTATAGAAATCAAGATAAGTCAATCATATCAAAACTGTAAAACATCTCATAGTACTAAAAACAGTGCATGATACTCATATCAAAATCATGCTAGTGTATATGTCACGTCATGCGTATCATATGCCAATGATCTCTCACCCAACTTCCATATCCAATCATAACACAAGTCATATCAATAGTTTCCTTGATAAATAAAGCCATACCAAGGTGCTCCCTTGGCCATTTAGGTCGGCAGTGTTTTGTGACGGCACCACCAGGTCACTGTTATACCTCCCCACATATGTTAATCCGAATTACCGATGGAGTGTGGACTCCTCCCTTTGCACAGGGTTTCGGGACTGGTTACCCTGGAGCTCTTCGGCCCAGACTACACCGTACCCATTTCTAGCAATCCCGGACAAGGCCAACATAACAATAGTTAACATAGCTTCATACAAGCTAGTCTCAAGCCCCAAAGTCATTTCCGGACAGCTCATAACTTGGCTTGTTGTCCCATGTACTCCCTCCTATGCCATGCATGAGATAATGAATGCAAGTATGCCATTTTATGTCAAATATCATTGAAATTAAGTTCATAAAACATAACCATTTGTTTAACCAAAGTAAACCAACATGTTTGGGAATAAAAGCCAATAACATATATATAATCTAGTGTCTCAATAAGGTAGGAATCCTACCGAAGTCCATTATAATATCTCTGTTGTTTTACGTTGATTACGTTCAACGATCACGTCGAAACGAATCGCAAACCCCTTTGCGAAATCTCTTTACCTTAATTAATTCAATCACATACATATGTCAATTTGATTATCCATTTAGTTTCCATCATCCCTTACATCATTCCTGATAAATTGAAACATCTGGAAAATTATTTAAAAATTTAAACTTTTCAATTGAGTCGACTGAATCGTACCCAGATGCAGTCCTCTGCCTTACCCGAAGACTTTCAGTCGACTGAATACAATATTCACTCGGCTGAAACCCAGATCGGAACTATTTAACCTTGACTCTTAAACTTTCAATCGGTTGAATCATAGATTCAGTCGACTAACTATAAGTCATACCCGCTATATTCTCGGTCAATCCTCTTTCAGTCGACTGAATTATATATTCAATCGGCTGACTTTGGATCAGATCATCTATGTCTTCGGCCAGTATAGATTTAGTCAACTGAAATCAAGGATTCAGTCGTCTGAATCATCAACTAACAATTTACGTGTTTGTTAAGTATAGATTCAATCGACTGAATCATGGATTCAGTCGGCTGAAACATGTCAGATGAATTTACTTCTTTCATACATCTATTTTCAGTAGACTGAATCCTAGATTTAGTCAGTTGATATGCCAATAAACCCCATATAATTAATCATGTCCATGTTCAGTCGACTGAATCACAAGATTCAGTCGGCTGAAACTCCCAGAAACTGTTTTTTGTTTCCACCAACACCAGTTTAGTAGACTGAATCCGAGATTCAGTCGACTGACTGTTTGTTCGTCTTCTTTGTTTGCATATTTGGCTTGACCCTTCCTCTTGGAATCCATTCTTTATCACTTTTAAACATAGATAATACTATTCATATCACTCTCAGTGAGTTTACTCTATCCCTAGCCGGAGCTAGGGTATTTTCCTTAATTCATTCAATCTTATGCCATTAAAACATGATTCTGAATTCAATCCTTTGGTTGTTGGTTTCCAACACATATCCATTCCCCAAATGGATTTCCAATTCCATGCCCCTATGATAGTTTGGCCAGCCCTTTCAACCAAATCTGGAACCCATAGGTTTGGCCATACCATGGCCAAAACTATGGTTCACCCTCAATATTAATCCTATGTTATTAAACTCAAACCATACATTCTTTTCTCGTCTCCTTCTTTTTCTTTTGATCTGTTTCTTTCCTTCTTTAATTCTTCCTTCCTTTGTCCTTCACTGATCCTCTAAGTCCAGAGGTGTAGGTGGAGTGAGAGATAAAGAAGAAGTGGAGAGAAATCTCTTTGTTCCAAATAGAGAGTGATCGGCCAAGGGGTGGGGTGTACCCATTGGTTGGTGTCTCTTTGTAACAGCCCAAGTCCTTCCATCTTCCCTCATTTATGTTTTGTCTAGGCCTGTAATCGGACCCTGATCTGGCCCGGCGCGGCAGGATCTGGCCCGGCCCTAACAGTAATCGGACAGTCAGCGGCCCAGCCCAATAATACAGGCTCCATATAATATTGAGTCTGGCCTGGTCCGATCGGGCTATCGGACCGTCCGCGGCCCGATAAGAGCCCGTTTGTCTGTTTCGACCCATTATCCTACCTGATCCAAAATTAAATTTTTTTACTTCATTTTTTATCAGAATAAGCCCAATAAATCAGATATTTTATTATAATCTAATTAGAGTTTGAAAATTTGAAATTCAAACTTGATTTAATAATTCTATAATTTTTACAAAATTAAAATATCTCTTAAATTGCTCAACTTGAATTTTTGTTCAATCAAATTAACTCTAACTAAATCAGTTAAGTTCTTTTAATTTTTAAACAAAAATTAGATTAAAGGCGCATCTCCCTAAAATAATTTTAAAGAAAAATAAATATAAATTTTTACTTTTCAATTGATTTTTAATTTTTTTTTTCAGTTGTTTCTTTTTCCCAAAGTTTGATTTTTCAAATTCAAAAAAGAAAATTTTAATTTGCATCATTTCCTTCGTATGAGGTTCGGATCCCTTTTACACTATAACCTCCATGAGATAGACAAATATATGATAATACTAATTTTACAATCCATTGAAATCAAACTCAAATAAAATGCATGTTGAAGCAGATTAGCTTCAAAAAGAGGGCTGGCGATCAGCTTTAAAAAGAGGGCTGGCATCGCCTATGCCAATTGCTGATTAACTGCGTCGACCTCATTTATATAGTGTTTGAGAGATCAAGCCCATCGGTCCCAAACTCCCTCCACCATAAACCAAATTTATCCTCTTTTTCACCTGCAATTCACGTGCAAAACAACAGACAAAAAAGTCCACATAAATTTTCAAATTACTTCATATAATAAATACACAACCTCTTTTTAATAAAAAGTGACTCAACTTTATATATGATTTAAATTCAAAAACCTGACTTCACAATATAATCACAAACTCCATGGCTAATGGTCACGGAAAACACAGGAATTCTCACACTTTAAAAGAAACATTTTCAAGCAAACGACCTTTCTAACCAACCCATCCAAGATGATCCATGTCAAAATCCTGCATCCCATAAAATAAGCAAACAATCATGTTAGGGAGGAGTTCAAACATTGGATAATCATTGTTAATATAATAGAGTTAAACAAAATTAGATGACACTAATCGGTAAAATTTATTTAAAACATAAAGGATTACCACTCATCAGTCCACATAGAACCCAAGTTCATATTACTAAGCCCAGCTTTAAGCAAGCCCAAAGTCTTTCCACCTAACATAAAATAAGAAATATAGATGCAGTTACATACTTCAATCAAATAAATGGAAAGCAAGGCAACAAATTTAAATAAACACTAAAAATACCAGTGCTCAAAATAGCATGTTTTACAAGTTGATGGCTGGGGGTCCATGAAGCAATGTCCAAAAAAGAAACGGCATATAAACATTTAAATTTGCTAGCAAGTTGAGTTGGATTATAGTCATTAAGATCTATAATTGGAAAACACAAGACAATGTAGTTTTCCAAAGATGCAGATTGTGAAATATATAAATAAGTAAATGTAAATAAACAACCCAATAGTGAGATAGAGTACAAGAAAAAAAAAATCTGGTTTTTCTTTCTGAAATTAGCTTTATTTATTTGATATGTGCATCTACTAACAGCTAAGATTGCACTTATTTGTTCAAATCCCTTTAAGAGAAAAGTATCCAAATTGGAATCTGACACAGTTACGGTCATTCAATTCAACAAATCTCAAATCAATATAATATTTGAACAAAATTAGTGAGAACAAAGATTGTTATGCTCCTACACAGGTAGTTCAGTTGGTCTAACTTTATAGGATTAAACTAGAGGTCTTCGGTTCCACTGACAAAGCTTGTGGGTGGTTTCGTGTATGTATGGGAGTAGATTCACCTCCAATGTTAGGTGAAGAAACCCACATATTACTCCTACTCAAAGAAAAGAGGGCTCAATGTATTTATGCTGTGGACACGAGGCCTTGTAAGTTTGATTAACATTTCTCAGACACCTAGTGGATCTAAACTCAAGTTGATTGAAAACAACATATCAGATAAGAACAGATCCTTTTGGAAATCAACTGTGCAAGGCTGACAGAAGAGAGATTCAAGTTCCCATGGCAGATTAATCACAATACAGACAGTATAAATGACAAATTCTACTCTTCTTCAAGAATGGAGAAGCCTAGGTCAAGCCTATGACTAGATAAAAAGCATTGACAACTTCTCCACCAAACTCCATTTTTAACTTTCAACCTTTGGATTCTGACTTCTAATAGTGCATTTTATTTGAAGCAAAATGATGATAATGGTGTTTGATATTTCTTGATGGTTATTTGTGTAATTACATTAGGTGAGCAATCAGGAAGCTATTGACACTGCAATTCGCTCGTAGTCGGACTTTAAACATTTATAAGCAATAACATCTAGAGTCTTTCATTATGAATCAAGCATATATACGAAGATGCAATGTAATGCCTTGGATTTTCAACTTATTATTTTTATGAAATTTATCCACTTTTAATTGTGAATTTTAGATTGGATCTTATTTGGATAAGGAATTGGGCCATGACCCAATTAAGACCCAATTGAGGTTAGAATTGGTTTCAATAAATTTAACGGGGCTGAAATTAAATTAGTATGCAATCCAAAATTATGCATGGCCGAATTTCAAAATCTATGTTTATGCGCATGTGATATTTTTAAATATGGTAGGCAAATAATCTTAAACTAATTAAAAAGAAATGTACACGGCAATGGACATGGGTTATCTTAGACATATTCTAAGTTAAACAAGCAATTGCTAAATTGAGCAAGGGAGGTCGGCAACCACTAAACAAAGCAAGGCCACACAGCATTGCCATCTAAGGCAATGACTAAAAATACCACAAGGGGCGCACGGCCAAAGGAGAGGGTGAGATTATCTTAGGCACCTTCTAAGGTTGGATCAAAGGAAGGTTATATAAAGGAGAGAAGGACAAGGGGGCAAGGTTTACAACCCATAACTGAATTGTATTTTCCTCTCTCCCAATCTCTCATTCTCTCACACGGCAAGAGCAAGGGAAGAAAGGGCAGCAACAGGAAGGAGTTCTTGTTTGGAGAAAAATTAAGAAGAAGGGAGAAAGATTAGAAGAGCAAGGAATTGAAAAGAGGTTAGTAACTAAGTGTTTAAATAATTTTATTTTATGAAACAAAGGAACCATAGGGTTCGGCCATGATGGTTGGCCGAACCCAATGGAGGAAGATTAGAGATGGATTAATGGGTTAAATGGAGAGAAAGAACCATAGGGTTCAGCCATAGTGCATGGCCGAACCCCATGGAAAGATTTGATTTATTTTGTTGGGATTTGTATATCGAAAACCATGGAAGGAAATTAGATGGAAATTGGGTGCATGTTCTCAGATTTTAGATCATGGAAATCTTTGATGGTTAAGTGGTTTGAAAATGTGGAGGAAAAAATGAATCATAGGGTTCGGCCATGTACATGGCCGAACCCCATGTGAAAGGATGTTTTATGAATTAATTTTAATAGAGGTATGGTTGTCGGTTTTAGATTCAAGAAGACCATGAAAGAATATGGGTCGGTCATGTAATAACCCAAATTTTTGATAAATATATATATTGGCATTTATTCATTTTAATTTGAAGTTTGATATAATAAAATGCCAAGTGGACCATATTTTGGGACAATGGTCCAAGGATAGCCCAATTGGGCCATGGATTGGATGAAACCCATTTAATGGGTCAATGAGGATTAATCGGGTCAACGATGGTCAAGTGGGCCTGATAACCATGTGGGGCCCAATGGATCAAAATTGGTTCAAATCCTAAGGTAAGTGGAAAAGGAGGGAATCTAATTGGGCCATGGGCCCAATGGTTACTCAATAGGCCTTGAATTGGAATTGATACATGTAATTGGTCAATGGTAAGTAATTGGGTCAAGATTACTCAATTTGGGTCAAAGGGCCATGTGGGACCCAAGGGGCCAAGGTAAGTAAGCCCTAAGATAAATGGGTAAGACAAGAATCAAATTGGGCCATGGGCCCAATAGTGATCCAATAAAAAGGGATCCAATTAATAAAATTTAAATCACCTAAGTTAGGTGATAAATGGACCAAGGTGACATGGCCAATGGGGCCCACCTCCACCTCACCCATTGAGGTGGCGTGTAGACCCAAGAGTAGTGGGGCCGACCACCATGGTTGACTTGGTCAACCATGGGTGGATCATGGAGGGAAATTAATGGGATTAAATTAAATAGAAAGTGATTAATTAAATTAATCAAGGGATCAAGGTGATCTAAGTTAATCAACCTAAGATTAAAATGGTCAAATGGTTAAATGGTCAAAACCACTCCAACAAACACAAACCACCTCAAGAAAACACAAACTAAAACCATGGGCTTGAATGGTGGTTGGGTCTCAACCACCACCACCAAAGTCAAGCCAACCCATACTTGGTTGGTGAAGAAATTAATGTTGGAGTGAAGACCACTCCAACCACCTCCATTCCATTGCAAACCAACCCATTTCACTCTAGAATTCCTCATACACCAAGAAAAAACGGCACCCACCTTGCAAGAGAGGAGAAAGAATTTAGAAGGAAAACTTAGAAGGAAAAGAAAAGAAAAGAGAAGAAAAGAGGTGAAACCTTGGATTCACCATTGGAAGATCAAGAGCTACTATCTTCATCATCTTCCCCTCTTCCCCTCTCTCAACCTAACCCTATCTTAGCCGATCCAAACATGTCCCACCATTGATCAAGCACATCTAGCCGATCAAAGATCAAGAAGAAGGGGAAAAGAGGCCAAGGAAGTTGACGGGAGCGACAAAGACCGGAGGAGTCGTCGGATAGTAAGTATGTTCTAAACAAGAAATTTATTATTTAGGGTTTTTAATTTTGAAATCCATCCTTGCCATATGATGGTGGCCAAATTATTTTAGGCTATGGAATGGATCTAAAATCCATCAAATGGAAGGCAAAGAAATGGAAGAGATGGTCTAAGGAAAAAATGAAATGAATGGATTAAGTATGGAAAAGATGGAAGTTTTAATGGATTGAATGGACCTTAGGGTTCGGCCATGTAGCATGGCCGAACCCCATGGCCAATGTGGGATGAATTTATTAAGATGTTAAGGTTTAAAATTTTGGAGAATGGCTAATGAGATTTAGGTTTCTAAATGAGTAAACATTAGTGATTTATGATTTCAAATTTTTGGAATTCTAAGGTTGTATTAAAGCATGGAGAATATAGAATTTTTTTTAATGAATGGATGGACCATAGGGTTCGGCCATGTAGCATGGCCGAACCCCATGGTAAATGAGGATGATTTTAATTTGGATTATATTTTAATATTATGCATTTTAATTAGGGTTTTTATAAAAATAAAAAGTTGGAGAATGGTTTAGGGTTCCAAGGATTTAAAGGGCTAAATGTAGGCAATTTTTGGAAAAAAGTTTTATGATGGAATCCATGGATGATATTTTAGAATTTTTATAAGATTAGAAGTATGGAGAATGGGTAATGAAAATTAGTTTTCAAATGACTAAAAATGGGTGTTTTTAAAGGATTGTTAAAATGAGAAAATCATGAGGAAATGTTGTGGTTTTAATGGACTTTAAATGTGATTAAAGGACCCAAGTTAAAAATGAGGGAAAGGCATCATGGGTTCGGCCATGGTGTATGGCCGAACCCATGACCAATGTTTTAGGTCATTTGTGGACTAAGTCATGAGTTATACATGGATTAAACGAATGGAAATTAGGCTAAGTTAATAGTAAAATTTAAATGGATTACAAAGTGTATGATATAAGTTTTTAAAGGGCCAAAATGAATGAAGGTTAGTGATGTTGAAATGGATTATTTTGGGACAAAATATGAGTCTTTGAAAAAGGCATCCATAAAGGTGAACCTTAGGGTGGTGATTATTGATTTTTAATGAAGTTAAAAGGAATGGAAAATGATGGAAAGAGATGATAAATTTAAATGGATTTATGAGTAGGTATGTAATGTTTTAAATGAGAGAAAAAAAAATGGGATTTTAAATAAATGATTAATCTCATTTTGTGAAGGTAAAATGGACCCAAGGGAATGGAAATAGGCACCATGGGTTCAGCCATGGTGTATGGCCGAACCCATGACCCATTTGGAGGTCATGATTGTGGGCCACCTTTAGGGCCAAATGTGAAAGGTTATATGGGGTTAATTGTTTTTCAAAAATTAAATAATAGGTGGCTGATTTTGGATATGATATGGAATGATAAATAGGTCTAAGATATAGATGAAATCTACACTTAAAATAGACATAAGTGGGTGAATGATTTACCATGGAAGAGAGAGTGGCAAAACGGTAAATAAGTGCCACATTAAAGAACCATGGGTTCGGCCATGGTACATGGCCGAACCCTATGGGGATTAGATATGGAATCGGATATTACGAATGATTAAATGAAGCGGATAGTTGCTGCGTTTTAGGCTCGCAAATCGGAATTTTAAATTTGGCAAAAATTGGATTTATGTATGAGTCTAAAACCAATGGATAATGGCTAAGTTAGGGACTTAATCATGGATGATGTATGGACTAATTCGGTAAATGTAATAAGGTTTCGGGCGTCGCAAACGGTACGCAATCGGCGACCGGATTATCGAACGGGAAGCGTAACGGAACGCGACACGGTATTCGGTAGGATTCCTACCTTCTTTGTAAGCGATGGATATGTGATGGTATTTTAAATTATTTGATTTGGCTTATGATAGATTTATGATTATGATTTATCTTATGATGAATTTTAAATTATGAAGCATATGGTTTATATTTTAATATTATGCATCATATGGCTATGTATGATATGTCAAGTATATGGGATACATATATATTACATAGCATAATGTACTACATCTCATGCATGGCATGGGCAGAAAAAATAAACAAACCGGAGTCCATGCTCCGTCGGGGCGACCGAGAATCAGACATGGGGATAGCCTGAGGGCTATAACTGGAGTCCATGCTCCGTCGGGGCGACCGAGAAGCAAACATAGGGAACAGGATATTGTATGATCATACGGATAATGGGTGGGACACATGACATAAGCACCCATGACATAGCATTCATCCCATGCTTATTTTGTTGTACTTTATTTTATCGGTATGTGTGTATCACTAATCCATGTGCTAGCCCTACTCGGAGTCCTACTGGGCGCGTTGACTAACGCCCTACTTCTACCCTAGCTGATGACGCAGGAGAGCCAGGAAGCGGTGGACATACCGGAGGCCAAGCTTAGGAGCTTGGAAAGCGCAGTCCTAGTTTATATTATGTTTACATTTTGGAGATGTAATTTTAAGTAACTTAGCTTGTCGGGTTGTATAAATTTACATTTCTTGCGATGGTTTGGACGTTACTTATGGACGATACATTTTGGTGATATAATCATGAACATAGGGGCATTTTGGTAAATTCAATGTTGTATCTTCCCTTCTATCTAAAAACCAGTATGATAGACTCTATTATTATGTTCCGCAATAATTATAATCCGCGAGCTTACTTCTTACGTGTGAACCATTCTCGTGGACTTAGCTCCGCGCACGCGTGGGGTTGGCCAGTTAAGGGTCGGGCTTTAGAAGCTCGGACTTAACTCGCGTCGTAGAGTCCGCGCTCTCTCTCACTCTTCTATTTAAAAAAAAAAAATAGACTCTGATTTTCGGAAAACGGGTGAAAAAGGGCGGGGCGTTACAGTTGGTATCAGAGCGAAATCGAAAGAATGAATCTCTCGAAGTATGATTAAGACGGTTGCATGTCTCACTGACAGCTAAGAATCCCAACTGACCGACTCTTCGGAGTCCGCTGCACGGGGGCCGGATTAATCTACTTCGATTGACTCAGACTGAAACATTCAATCTGAACGCCACACTTGACATAAGAAATGATAGGAAGGGAAGTACAATCATTATAACATTGAGGGAATTACCAAAATTAGGAGATTTTCCCCCAATTTCACAAAAATGGACAAACATAGCTAGATGGGAAGTTTTCCCCAAACCAAGTATGCTTATTTGGCAACTTTCCCCAAATGAAAGAAACAATATTCAATACTTAGGATTTCCCCCAAAAATGAAGTATACTTAATCAATAATTCTCCCCCAAAATGAAGGAAATAATTGATACTTAGGAAAATTGTTCCAAGCTATGAACATGACAATTTTATGAAGGAACTAAGACAATGAATATTGTGCAATGACTTAGGAAATGCCGCCAAAGAGAAGAACCCGTCGCAACCCCCGAGTGGAGAGAGAGGTAACACCCCCTCGACAGGAAGAAGAGGTACCACCACCTCATACAGACGAGGGACAAAATAGTATCAACGTAGAAGGTGTACCTCCCGAATTGAAAGATATAGTTCAAGCGGCAATCGCTTCTGCTCTACAACAACATTCAAGTGGCAATGCGACCGCCAGCGACTCCAATAAGCGGAAGATAGTCAAGGACTTCCAACAACAGTGCCCTCCTTACTTCAAGGGAAAGGAAGGGGCTGTGGGGGCGGAACACTGGTTAAAGAGGATCAACCAAATCTTGAATTTGCTCCAGATTTCCAGTACTGCTGATAAAATCTTACTGGCCACATCCCAACTGATCGAGGATGCCGGTAGTTGGTGGGAAGTGGTAGAAAAGCAACAAGCATTGATACCGGAAGGAGAAAAGATACCCATGACATGGGAGTGGTTCTCGGCCACCTTCCTAGAACAATTCTTTTCGGAGGAAGAAAGAAAGAGCCAGACTGAAGCTTTCATCTCACTGGTACAGGGCAACATGACAGTGACTGAGTATCACAGAGAATTTCTCAAGCTGTCTATCTATGGGTTCTATATGGTGGATACTGAACACCGAAGGGCCCGCAAGTTTGAACGGGGCCTTCGGCCAAGCATCAAGACTAGAGTGACCATTTTCAAGGAGCCCACACTAGCAGGGGTGGTTAGCAGGGCCACCATCGCAGAAAAGGAACTAAATGAGATAGTGGGGTTCGACAACCGCCGAGGGCAGGGTGGGTGGGGAACATTCCAACCCAACAAGAAGTTCCGCCCGAATCCTAGTAGGCCCTCACCCTCCACGGGGTCTACCGGGGGCTTTCGCCCCAGTCAGCCTTCTACATCAACATCAGTCACACAAGTTCCCCGGGGTGGGAACACATGTTACCAGTGTGGCCAACAGGGCCACTTCAAGAGGGATTGTCCACAGATCAACAGACCCTCTAACTCCAGGGGTGCCTTCTGCCCTCCAGCTAGATCAACTCAGTCACGGGGAGGCAGGACATACAATCAGGCGGGACGAGCACCAAAACCTGCGGGATCTGGACGACTCTTCACCATACCATCTCCAGTAGCGGTGGACCGTTCAGTGATGCAAGGTATGGCTGTAATTGGTAGTTCCTATGCTGTTACTTTATTTGACTCTGGGGCATCACATTCATTCATATCTGCTGCATTCATATCTGCCACGGGTACACTAGTACAAAACCTGTCCACATCACTCACCATTGTATCCCCCGTCGGATACACATCATTAGGACTAATATGTATGGCTTTGAACACGGAACTCGCGGGATTCAGATTCGAGTTCGATTATTTAGTAATCGATATGGGGGAATATGATGTCATTTTTGGCATGGACTGGCTGACTACGTATCAGGCCCATATTGACTTCCATCTTCGTAGGGTAACATTTTGGTCACCCGAAGGAAAGCGGTACATGGTACACGCTGACAGGCAGGGTATCCCTAGAAGACTGCAGGAAGAACTGAACCATCTTGCCTTGAACAGCCTCAGATTAGATAAGGCACCAACGGTTGAACTTCCGGCGGTAGTAGCAGATTTTGCCGAGGTATTCCCAATAGAACTCCCTGGTTTGCCACCCAAAAGGGAGATAGACTTTGAAATAAAATTATACCCCGGCGCCACTCCAGTATCATTACCCCATTATAAGATGGCACCAGCTGAGATGACGGAGCTGAAGAAGCAAATTGACGAACTGCTCAGACTAGGCTTCATTCGGAACAGTACATCTGCATGGGGAGCTCCAGTATTATTTGTGAAAAAGAAAGACGGTACCCTACGAATGTGTGTGGACTATAGGAAGTTAAATCAGCTGACTGTCAGGAACAAGTATCCCCTACCCCGGATTGATGATCTGTTTGATCAACTTAGGGGTTCCTCTCATTTCTCCAAGATTGACCTGATGTCCGGATACCATCAAATTCAGGTTAGAGAGGAGGACATAGAGAAGACTGCTTTCAGGACACGGTATGGATTATATGAGTATGTAGTCATGCCGTTTGGGCTTACTAATGCACCGGCGGTGTTCATGGACTTGATGATTAGGATATTCCGTCCATACTTAGATCAGTTTGTGATCGTATTCATCGATGATATTCTGATCTACTCCAAAAGTCAGAACGAACATGCCGAGCACCTACGGATAGTCCTAGACACCTTGCGGAAGAACCAATTGTATGCCAAAGCCAGTAAGTGTGAATTTTGGCTATCTGAAGTCAACTTCTTGGGGCACATCATATCAGAGGAAGGTATAGCCGTGGACCCGGCTAAGGTAGCAGCAGTCAAGGAATGGAAAGCGCTGACAAATGTGACCGAGATCCGCAGTTTTCTGGGATTGACTGGTTACTATCGGAAATTCATCATGGACTTCTCCAAGATTGCGGGTCCACTTACCCGACTCACTCAGAAAGGAATCAAGTTTGAGTGGTCCAATCTATGCAATCAAAGATTTGAGGAGCTTAAGGAGAGGCTTATGACCGCTCCTATTCTGATCTTACCGGAAAGAGGCAAAAATTATGAGGTGTACTGCGATGCCTTCGGTGAAGGACTGGGGTGTACACTCAGTCAAAGTAATCGTACGGTGGCGTACGGATCAAGACAATTGAAAATTCATGAACGCCATTATCCCACACATGATCTAGAACTAGCAGCGGTGGTCTTCGCTCTCAAAAACTGGAGACACTACCTCTATGGTGAAAAGTTAAAGGTGTTCTCGGATCACAAAAGTTTGAAGTACTTATTTGATCAGAAAGAACTCAATATGAGACAGCGTAGATGGATGGAATATCTGGCGGATTATGAGTTCGCACTTCGGTATCATCCGGGCAAGGCGAACAAAGTGGCGGATGCCCTCAGCCGCTTGTCACATGCGACAGTAGCCAGCATGATCAGGACGGAATGGGAGGTACTGAATACCATCAGAGAATTTAAACTCTACCTCAATAATCATGGGACCATATATAATCTGATCATACGATCCAACATGGTCTCCGAGATTGAACGGGAGCAACGGACAGATCCAGAGGTGGAGGAGATCTGGGCTAAAATCTCTACCGGTGAGGTTGTACCGGAGTGGGAATTACGACCAGGACAGGGTCTTATGTTCCGAGGTAGGACATACGTACCTAAGAATTGTAGAAGAGAGTTGCTGATTGAAGCACACCAAACCAAACTCTCTATCCACCCGGGCAGCAAGAAGATGTACCATGATCTTAAGAGGCACTATTGGTGGCATGGACTTAAGAAAGACGTGGCAGAGTTTGTTGCTCGTTGCTTAACATGTCAACAGGTTAAGGCAGAACATCGGAAACCGCCAGGCTTACTCGCACCTTTACCAGTACCAGAATGGAAATGGGAACACATATCCATGGACTTTGTAACAGGGTTGCCAAGGTCATCCAAGGGCAACGATGCAATATGGGTCATAGTGGACCGGTTGACCAAGTCTGCACATTTCCTTCATCAGAGACTTTGGGTCGACGGTACATCCAAGAGATCATCAGGCTACATGGTATTCCCCGGTCTATTGTATCCTACAGGGATGGCCGATTCACCGGCAGAGTATGGCAAGGCCTACAGTCGGCTATGGGGACCGATGTATTGACTAGCACAGCTTTTCATCCACAGACTGATGGACAGTCAGAGAGGACGATACAGACACTGGAAGATATGCTGAGAGCATGCATGCTAGACTTCAAGGGCGGATGGGAGGATCATCTGCCACTGGTGGAGTTCTCTTACAATAATAGTTACCAGGCAAGCCTTCAGATGGCTCCATTTGAGGCCTTGTACGGTAGACCGTGTAGATCGCCAGTGTGTTGGACGGAGGCCGGTGAGCCTGCGTTGATTGGGCTGGATTTGGTTGCAGAGACTACAGTACAGATTAAGCTGATACGGCAACATCTACTCACTGCACAGAGCAGTCAGAAAAACTATGCCGACAAGAGGAGAAGGTTCCTCGAGTTTGAGGTGGGGGACTTGGTGTTTCTGAAAGTCTCACCACGGAAGGGGCACATGAGATTCGGGAAGAAAGGGAAACTGTCGCCTAGATTTGTGGGGCCGTTCCCGATACTGAAGAGGGTGGGAGGGGTAGCTTATCAATTAGCGCTCTCTCCACAGCTGTCATCTCTACATGATGTATTTCATGTGTCCATGCTGAGAAAGTACAACCGTGATCCTTCCCATGTGATAAGTGTTCAAGACATCGATGTACAAAGCGATGTGACATATGTGGAGAAGTCGGTCAGAGTTATTGGAAGCGAACAAAGGGTATTACGGAACCGCACCATTCAGTTCGTCAAGGTGGTATGGGAACGACATGGCAATGAAGAAACCACCTGGGAACTTGAGTCGGAGATGAAAACCGCTTACCCGGAGCTCTTCGTATGAGCTGTTTTGGACCCCTACTTCACTAGAATTTTCGGGACGAAAATTTCAAAAGAGGATTCTATTGTAATAACCCGAATTTTTGATAAATATATATATTGGCATTTATTCATTTTAATTTGAAGTTTGATATAATAAAATGGCAAATGGACCAAATTTTGGGACAATGGTCCAAGGATAGCCCAATTGGGCCATGGATTGGATGTAACCCATTTAATGGGTCAATGAGGATTAATCGGGTCAACGATGGTCAAGTGGGCCTGATAGCCATGTGGGGCCCAATGGATCAAAATTGGTTCAAATCCTAAGGTAAGTGGAAAAGGAGGGAATCTAATTGGGCCATGGGCCCAATGGTTACCCAATAGGCCTTGAATTGGAATTGATACATGTAATTGGTCAATGGTAAGTAATTGGGTCAAGATTACTCAATTTGGGTCAAAGGGCCATGTGGGACCCAAGGCGCCAAGGTAAGTAAGCCCTAAGATAAATGGATAAGACAAGAATCAAATTGGGCCATGGGCCCAATAGTGATCCAATAAAAAGGGATCCAATTAATAAAATTTAAATCACCTAAGTTAGGTGATAAATGGACCAAGGTGACATGGCCAATGGGGCCCACCTCCACCTCACCCATTGAGGTGGCGTGTGGACCCAAGAGTAGTGGGGCCGACCACCATGGTTGACTTGGTCAACCATGGGTGGATCATGGAGGGAAATTAATGGGATTAAATTAAATAGAAAGTGATTAATTAAATTAATCAAGGGATCAAGGTGATCTAAGTTAATCAACCTAAGATTAAAATGGTCAAATGGTTAAATGGTCAAAACCACTCCAACAAACACAAACCACCTCAAGAAAACACAAACTAAAACCATGGGCTTGAATGGTGGTTGGGTCTCAACCACCACCACCAAAGTCAAGCCAACCCATGCTTGGTTGGTGAAGAAATTAATGTTGGAGTGAAGACCACTCCAACCACCTCCATTCCATTGCAAACCAACCCATTTCACTCTAGCATTCCTCATACACCAAGAAAAAATGGCACCCACCTTGCAAGAGAGGAGAAAGAATTTAGAAGAAAAACTTAGAAGGAAAAGAAAAGAAAAGAGAAGAAAAGAGGTGAAACCATGGATTCACCATTGGAAGATCAAGAGCTACTATCTTCATCATCTTCCCCTCTTCCCCTCTCTCAACCTAACCCTATCTTAGCCGATCCAAACATGTCCCACCATTGATCAAGCACATCTAGCCGATCAAAGATCAAGAAGAAGGGGAAAAGAGGCCAAGGAAGTTGACGGGAGTGACAAAGACCGGAGGAGTCGTCGGATAGTAAGTATGTTCTAAACAAGAAATTTATTATTTAGGGTTTTTAATTTTGAAATCCATCCTTGCCATATGATGGTGGCCAAATTATTTTAGGCTATGGAATGGATCTAAAATCCATCAAATGGAAGGCAAAGAAATGGAAGAGATGGTCTAAGGAAAAAATGAAATAAATGGATTAAGTATGGAAAAGATGGAAGTTTTAATGGATTGAATGGACCCTAGGGTTCGGCCATGTAGCATGGCCGAACCCCATGGCCAATGTGGGATGAATTTATTAAGATGTTAAGGTTTAAAATTTTGGAGAATGGCTAATGAGATTTAGTTTTTTAAATGAGTAAACATTAGTGATTTATGATTTCAAATTTTTGGAATTCTAAGGTTGTATTAAAGCATGGAGAATATAGAATTTTTTTTAATGAATGGATGGACCATAGGGTTCGGCCATGTAGCATGGCCGAACCCCATGGTAAATGAGGATGATTTTAATTTGGATTATATTTTAATATTATGCATTTTAATTAGGGTTTTTATAAAAATAAAAAGTTGGAGAATGGTTTAGGGTTCCAAGGATTTAAAGGGCTAAATGTAGGCAATTTTTGGAAAAAAGTTTTATGATGGAATCCATGGATGATATTTTAGAATTTTTATAAGATTAGAAGTATGGAGCATGGTTAATGAAAATTAGTTTTCAAATGATTAAAAATGGGTGTTTTTAAAGGATTGTTAAAATGAGAAAATCATGAGGAAATGTTGGTGGTTTTAATGGACTTTAAATGTGATTAAAGGACACAAGTTAAAAATGAGGGAAAGGCATCATGGGTTCGGCCATGGTGTATGGCCGAACCCATGACCAATGTTTTAGGTCATTTGTGGACTAAGTCATGAGTTATGCATGGATTAAACGAATGGAAATTAGGCTAAGTTAATAGTAAAATTTAAATGGATTACAAAGTGTATGATATAAGTTTTTAAAGGGCCAAAATCAATGAAGGTTAGTGATGTTGAAATGGATTATTTTGGGACAAAATATGAGTCTTTGAAAAAGGCATCCATAAAGGTGAACCTTAGGGTGGTGATTAGTGATTTTTAATGAAGTTAAAAGGAATGGAAAATGATGGAAAGAGATGATAAATTTAAATGGATTTATGAGTAGGTATGTAATGTTTTAAATGAGAGAAAAAAAATGGGATTTTAAATAAATGATTAATCTGATTTGGTGAAGGTAAAATGGACCCAAGGGAATGGAAATAGGCACCATGGGTTCGGCCATGGTGTATGGCCGAACCCATGACCCATTTGGAGGTCATGATTGTGGGCCACCTTTAGGGCCAAATGTGAAAGGTTATATGGGGTTAATTGTTTTTCAAAAATTAAATAATAGGTGGCTGATTTTGGATATGATATGGAATGATAAATAGGTCTAAGATATAGATGAAATCTACACTTAAAATAGACATAAGTGGGTGAATGATTTACCATGGAAGAGAGAGTGGCAAAACGTTAAATAAGTGCCACATTAAAGAACCATGGGTTCGGCCATGGTACATGGCTGAACCCTATGGGGATTAGATATGGAATCAGATATTACGAATGATTAAATGAAGCGGATAGTTGCTGCGTTTTAGGCTCGCAAATCGGAATTTTAAATTTGGCAAAAATTGGATTTATGTATGAGTCTAAAACCAATGGATAATGGGCTAAGTTAGGGATTTAATCATGGATGATGTATGGACTAATTCGGTAAATGTAATAAGGTATCGGGCGTCACAAACGGTACGCAATCGGCGACCGGATTATCGAACGGGAAGCGTAACGGAACGCGACACGGTATTCGGTAGGATTCCTACCTTTTTTGTAAGCGATGGATATGTGATGGTATTTTAAATTATTTGATTTGGCTTACGATGGATTTATGATTATGATTTATCTTATGATGAATTTTAAATTATGAAGCATATGGTTTATATTTTAATATTATGCATCATATGGCTATGTATGATATGTCAAGTATATGGGATACATATATATTACATAGCATAATGCACTACATCTCATGCATGGCATGGGCAGAAAAAAATAAACAAACCGGAATCCATGCTCCGTCGGGGCGACCGAGAATCAGACATGGGGATAGCCTGAGGGCTATAACCGGAGTCCATGCTCCGTCGTGGCGACCGAGAAGCAAACATGGGGAACAGGATATTGTATGATCATACGGATAATGGGTGGGACACATGACATAAGCACCCATGACATAGCATTCATCCCATGCTTATTTTGTTGTACTTTATTTTATCGGTATGTGTGTATCACTAATCCATGTGCTAGCCCTACTCGGAGTCCTACTGGGAGCGTTGACTAACGCCCTACTTCTACCCTAGCTAATGACGCAGGAGAGCCAGGAAGCGGTGGACATACCGGAGGCCAAGCTTAGGAGCTTGGAAAGCGCAGTCCTAGTTTATATTATGTTTACATTTTGGAGATGTAATTTTAAGTAACTTAGGTTGTCGGGTTGTATAAATTTACATTTCTTGCGATGGTTTGGACGTTACTTATGGACGATACATTTTGGTGATATAATCATGAACATAGGGGCATTTTGGTAAATTCAATGTTGTATCTTCCTTTCTATCTAAACACCGGTAGGATAGACTCTATTATCATGTTCCGCAATAATTATAATCCGCGAGCTTACTTCTTATGCGTGAGCCATTCTCGTGGACTTAGCTCCGCGCACACGTGGGGTTGGCCAGTTAAGGGTCGGGCTTTAGAAGCTCGGACTTAACTCGCGTCGTGGCGTCCGCGCTCTCTCTCACTCTTCTATTTTAAAAAAAAAATAGACTCTGATTTTCGGAAAACGGGTGAAAAAGGGCAGGGCGTTACATGTCATGGCATGGCCGAACCATGATGTTATTATGGCTAAGTTGTTGGATCTAAAGTAATGAAAGAAAGAGGTGAGGTTCGGCCATGGTGTATGGCCGAACCCCATGGGGTAATTTTGGAAGGTAGATGGATTTGGATGGCTAAAATTAGAAAGCTTCTAAGTTTGGAAATAAGGCTGCTAAACTTAGAAAGCTTCCATTTATGGAAGGAGTTCCTAAATTTGGAAAGGAGCTTTTTAATGTAAGAAACTATCCAATTAAAGGGGAATTTATATATGGAAACCTTCCAAGAATAGAAGGTGGAGTAATTAAGGAACCTTCCAATTATGGAAGGTGTTTGCTAATTATGGAAGGGTGGAGATCATGTTGGAAACATCAAATTATGGGAAGTAATGTGAATGGAAAAATTGGATCTCATGGTTCGGCCATGTGCATGGCCGAACCCCATGAATTAAATCTATGGTTTAGGTTTATGTATAATTGAATCAAGGGGGATGGATGGTATGAATTTAATGGCATAATTGGAAATTATACACCACAGGGTTCGGCCATGGTGTATGGCTGAACCCCATGCTCCGAATTAAGGGATCAAATGGTATTTTAAGGCATGGTTAAGGGCTGATTTATGAATCAAATTATGAACCTATGTTATGAGTTATGTTTTATGTATTTTTAAAATAAAAGGGAAGGATACAAACATGTGTTATGAATTATTGAGGAAGGTAGTGGCAAAATGGTAATTACATGCCAAAGTGGAGGATCATGGGTTCGACCATGGTGTATGGCCGAACCCCATGAGTGGTGTTTGATGGACTTATTTGGTTAAAGTATTAATACAAGGATTAAGTATGGTAAATTTAAATGAATGAGGGCACAATGGCATTATTGTAATTATGGACAAAAATGGTAGACCACGGGTTCGGCCATGGTGTATGGCCGAACCCCATGGGGTCTTGTTTATGGACTTAGAATCTTGTAATTAAGTGGGACTAGGTGTTGATTTATCATTATATTATAAGGTAACGGAATCTCGCAAGCGGTGTGCGATCGGTGATCGAATCTTGGACGGAAATGCAAGGACTCGTGAACAGTCTTTGGTAGGATTCCACCTCTTTGAAACCATGGGTTATGTACTTTTTTTTATCTTATATTTGATGAAAATATGTTTCAAGGAATATGTTTTATTATTGAATTTCAAATGCTATGTTTAAATTGTTTAAAATAGCATGGATTGATTATATTTCAAAAGGTGATTTTCAATGCTATGTTTATGTTATAAAATAGCATGTGTTTCATTGGCATCTCATGCATGGCATGGGATGAAGGATTTGGTAACCGGAGGGTCCACACTCCGTCGGGGCGTCCGAAAAACCTATGTGGTGTACCATGATGTGCCTTTCTATCAGGAAGAAACCGGAGGGTCCACAATCCGCCGGGGCGTCCGAAAGACCTATGTCATGGGTACATTTATGTACATGTGATGGGTGGAACTCATTGCATATTTGTCATCATTGCATGGCATGGATTTTACCTGATTTTATATATTATATTATAATATATGTTTTGTACTAACCATGTGTTAGCCGTAACTGGAATACCTACTGGGCGCGTTGTTCTAACACCCTACTTCTACCCTAGTTGATGATACAAGTATTCAAGGGAACGATGAACGTAAGACGGACCAGGCATAGGAGCTTGGAAGACTTATTTTACATGCTTTGAATAAAGTTACTCATAAACTTGTATTTTAGTATTTGGATTTCGGAATGTAATAACTTAGATGGTTGAATGATTTAGTTTGATGATTATGACGTTTTAATAATGATTAAGGACTTGACGTACTTTGCTATCTGAATGCAATAGAACTTGGTTCTATTATGATTGCACATTTTAATGTTATGATTCCGCGTATTATGATTTTATTCCGTAAGTTGTTATTGCTATGTGTGAACCATTTTCCATGGACTTGATCCATGCACACATAGGGTTGGCCAGTTAAGGGTCGGACTTTGGAAGTTCGGACTTAGCTCGCGTCATGATGTCCCGCTCTATCACTCTACTATGTTATAAAAAAAAAAAATACTTTGAATTTACGGGAAAAAGCGAGTGAAAAAGGGTTGGGCATTACATGCAATAACATCTAGAGTCCATTCCTGAGGTGAAAGGGCATGAAAGAAATTTGTGAAATTGGTTAAATGGACAAAGCCAGAAGTCAAAATGAAAGGTGGTATGGCCCTGAAATTCCAAATTTAATAAAAAACAGAAGATAATCCTAAAACCCACGGAATTGTTATTTCAAAAAATCAGTCCTTAATTGGAACAAAATGTGTTTGTAAGCCCACTCCAAATTCAAAACAAGTGGGCAAATGAGAAAAAGTGGGATTCTACCTCAATCAAATCCTAAACCGAAACACATAACCATAGCTCCAAAATTTCATAAAGAGCCAAATAAAATTCATAAAAAACTGGAAGAATGAAACTAGAAAAATAAGGGATTTGCAAAAACCCAAAAAGGGTTTTTGAAATGCAGAGACAAAGGTACCTACAAAGTCCTATCATTGCCACTAGATATTAAAAAAAAAAAATAAAGAAAAAATAACTGATTTTATTTCAATGAAATCACTATTAGAAACCCACCGCCAAAGCTAACAAAAATCGTTCCAATGCCAAAAACCCTGAAATCCAAAGCCCCATCATTTATCATTTCCGAGTCAAAGTAGGAAGAATAAGAAGTAGCAACAAGAGCAGCATGAAATCTCTATTTTTCCCTTTGTCATCATCCCTCCTCTCATCAACCTAATTCCCTTACTCTAATTATCCCACTTCACTCATTTTCATTCTCCCAAGACCACCCCATCAACCTAACAAAGCTTACAGCAAAAAACCCCACTGTCCCTCTTTTCCCATTTTCTCATTTCGCTCCTCTCCCTCTCGACATGGATCATCCCTCTCTGTTTTTAACCAAGAACACCAACATTATACACTATTGGTCCAGATCTGGGATCTAGTCCAGATGGCAACCCTACTAAGGGGCACACTAGGTCAAAAATAGTAGTTTTACTTGTGACAGATGGGTAGGGCGGTGACAAGGAGTGACCCAAGCGGCAACAAAAGGGCGAAGGGCGACGGCATTGGCCGCTACAAATTCAAACAGAGAAGAGAGGGAGAAAGCGACGGCGAGAGAAGGGAAGAGATGTAGAAAACGATCGAGAATGACAGTGAGAGAAGGGTTTTTGGGAGATCGAGACGACGAGAGAAAGCGATCGAGAACCCAAGCGGCAGCAAAGGGGGGAAGGACGACGACGAGAGATGGAGAGAGTGATGAAAGTGTATCGCTTTCGAAGGGCAAAAGAGATGGAAGGGTTTATTTACAGTAGGGTTTGCATTTCGAAACTTTTACGATAGGGTTCATTTAGGTTTCGAAACTTAAGCGGACTATCCGACAGGATAGCGGACCGTCCAAAAATAAACGGACTGTCCCAGTCCGAGTCCGTGGATCTTAGGATCTGGCCTGTATGCTTATTTGTAGGGCTAGACTGGACGATCCGCGGGCTGGATCCAGGTCCATTTACACCCTTAGTTTTGTCTAATCAAGGTGTCCCTTGGCTTAACCAAGGAGACCCTTGGCTAAAACCAAGATATCCCTTTGACTTCCATCGAGTTTACCTTAAGATGGAAACTCTCCATCTTCCCACTCAACTCAACTCAGAGCTTAACTCAATTACTTGTTTCCATTTGAACTCACTCATGGTTGACCAAGTCAACCATGACTTAGCCAACCATGCATGTACATGGCACGTGTGTCCCATCTTAGCCATATCATTTGATGATGTGGCACCTTGCCTAGTTGGCTGCCATGCATGCCACATGGCAGTGCCACCTCACTTGATGAGGTGGATTTATTGTATTGAATCTTAATTGGGTAGCTGACCCAATTAATTTTAACCTTACCCATTTACTTTAAAATCAGCTCATCTATGACCCATTGAGTGCCAATTAGGTAATTGACCGATTTCTTTGCGTTTACCCAATTACTTTATGTAACGCCCGCCCCTTTTCACCGAAATATCAGAGTCTATTTTTTTCTTTTTAATAAAAGTGACAAAGGGCGCGGACGTCACGACGCGAGTTAAGTCCGAGCTTCTAAAGCCCAGCCCTTAACTGGCCAACCCTACGTGTGCGTGGAATGAAGTCCACGGAGAATGGTTCACACGTAGAAGTAAGCATCGGGGAACATTTAAACTAATTGCGGAAATTATAAAAGAGCCTAACCTACAAATTCTTAGATAGCAGGGAAGTTACATTCATTCAATCACCAAACATCCTTAAAACCATAATGTCCAAAATATAGTAAGTAATCTCAATTATTACATTTCCGACAAATTAAACTACATCAAATACACATTTCTCAAAATAACATAAATAAAATAATTAGTCCGCCTTCCAAAGCTCCTAAGCTTGGCTCCCGTCTCGTCCTTCTGCTCCGGCATTTCCTGCGTCATCAGCTAGGGTAGAAGTAGGGCGTTAGACCACGCGCCCAGTAGGACTCCGAGTAGGGCTAACACATGGATTAGTGATAACAAAGCAGATAGATAATACATAACGAAAAGCCATAGAATGAATGTCATGCCATGGGTGTCTGTGTTATGAATCCCACCCATCATCCTTACTATCCCGATGCCATATCCCCCTTGACGGTAAGGCCTCGTCAAGGCGTAACCACAAATACAATATTCCCCTTGATGGAAGAATCATCATCAAGGTATAACAATAAATACAACATCCCCCTTGACGGTAAGGCCTCGTCAAGGTACAATAATACATATGTGAAATGTCCCCATGCTTGTTTATCGGTCGCCCTGACGGAGCATGGACTCCGGTTTCATTTCATCCTTCCCCTGTCATATGCCTCCCATGCCATGCATGAGATGTAGATGCCATTTGCCATGTAATATATAAAATTCAACAGTAATAAAACCCATCTTAAAACAATTACAAGATTACCAACTAAATCCAAGGGAAAACATCCCACAATATTTAATCCAAAACCCATCATAAGCATTCACATAATTTCCAAAATAATTTAGAGTAAAACATCACATGATACATAATCCATAACATATCTTAAAGACAATCACATGATTTCCAAACTAGATTAAAGAAAACATCACCCAAATCCATGGTTTACAAAAAGGTAGGAATCCTACCGAATACCGACTCGCGTCCTTTTTCGTTTTCCGTTCGATAAACCCGGTTGCCGATCGCGCACCGCCTGCGATGTCCAGTACCTTATTACACATTCATCATTAGTCCATGTTTTAACCATTTCTAAGCCCATATGAAAAACCGGTGACTATTTAGGTTTTATGGGTCCCATATCATTTATTAAACCTTTTAATCCCATAAGTCTTAAAATTCGGCCACCCTAGGCTTTATCAATCACTTATAAGGTTATTACATTAGATCCCCTAAGTCCATGATCAAGTTCCATGGAATTCTTGAATTTGGCCACTAATTACGGTTTTGCCACTACCCCTTTTACATAAACAATTACTCATTCATTCATGCCTTCCTAAGCCCAAAATTGATCCACAACTTAGGTCCATTAATGATCCGTAACCATGTTACAAGATCATTAAAAATCAACCCTTAACTTAGCCTCATTTCCATTGATTTAACACATGCATAATTCCAAATTTGGCCTATAACATGACCTAACATTGGGTCATGGGTTCATTAAAAATCAGCCCTTTCTACTTAACCATACACCCATTTTTTCTTTGGCCTATTTACACATTTGCACCCATCACAAGCCCTTCCATGAAGAGGTTTACATCATACAATTTAAATCATCAATTTTGATCATCACTTGATACATTTTTGAGTCCATTAATGACCCCTTTAATCATGACCTATTCCCCATTAATTTAAACACACACATAAGTCCAACTATGAGGGATTTTAACTCATACATTTAAATCATCCTTCCTTAATCATCATGAAATACATTTTGGTCCATTAGTTTAACCATAACTCCCATTTATTTTTTTTCATGGTTCCAAAACACCAAATTCATCCCAATGTCCCCATTGAAATCACTTAGCCACCTTCCATGATTTCCTTAACTAAAAACCCCTTAAAATTTACAAACCTTTGACCCCTTTTAAGCCTTCAATTTATTAGTACATTATTCCATACCTTCCATCCTTCCAAACCCATTTAAATTTACAAACACATAACCCTAAAACCTCCATTAAAGATCCTTAATTACTTACACTTAACCATTAAAATCTTAAAACCCTAAATCATCCTCCATGGCTTCCATTATTTATAAACCCTAATAATTCACTTAAACACCTACCATTTTTGAGGTCATTACCATTATTCACATCTCCCATGCATTTCTTCATTTAAACCCTTTTAAAATTATCACCACATTTAATCATTAAAACCCCAAAATTCCAAATCATTCTTCCATGATTTTAAACCTAAAAATCCCATTACAATTCCTTTCCAATTCCACATAATTCCATGCTTAATAACTTAATTACATTACATTTCTTAATCCATTTATTTTTCCTTAAACTAACCCTAATTTATCCATTAGGGTTTTGTCCACTTTCCATCCTTCAATTGATGGATTTGAAATCAAAGGCATAAAATCATTTGGATACCATTAAATTTACAAATTGAATCCCAAATCTTAAACCCTAAAAAAATCCAAAATTTCTTGTTTAAAAAAAATACTTACAATCCGATGCCTCCTCCGACTTCCGCCACTCCCGTCGGACTCCTTGGCCTCCTTTCTCCTTCCTCTTGATCTTTGGTAGGCCAAGATGGTTGATCAATGGTGAAACCCTCCTAACTTAGGATTGGCCATAGTAGGGCTTAATTTGAGAGAGAGAGAGAGAGGAGAGGATGGAGATGAGAAAATAGGATTCTATAGTTTGATCTTAAAGGGATGGCCAAACTTACAACTTCCTCCTCTCTTTTCTTCCAAGCTTTTCTTCTTCTTCTTCCTTAATTTTTCTACTTCTCTTTCCTTAGAGATGAGGGACGGTGGTGTGGGAGAGATGGAGTAAGTAAAATTGAGAATGGGATAAGATGGAAACCCATCTTATCCCAAGGTAGCTTACTTTACACTTTAACATAAATTTCCCACCAACCAAGCCTAAGATATTTTTCATGCTTTTTTGACCCAACCAACACTAGCCAACGTTTTTTCATGTTTGAAATGGATTGTTTGGTCTTCCCATTTGACCATTCTTTTAACTTAGCTTAATTAACTAATTAATTAATTGAATCATTAGGTTAAGTTAATTAATTCCCACTTTAACTTAATCCCATCTACTTAAATTTGCCTTCATACATACACCCATGGTTGACCAATTCAACCATGGTGGCCGGCCCCACCAATCATTGGCCCACACGCCACCTCACTTGATGAGGTGGAGGTGGGTCCCACTTGGCCACACCACCTTGGTTTAATTTTAACTTAACTTAGGTGATTTAATTTCATTGAATACCCTCTAAATGGATCACCATTGGGCCCATGGCCCAATTACATTTCCATCTAGCCCATTTACCTTAGAGCTCAACTACTTTGACCCATCGGGTCCCAAATGGGTATGTGACCCAATTTGACCATTCTTGACCCATTTAACCCTCATTGCCCCTTTAAATGAATTTAAATCAACTCCATAGTCCATTGGGCCATACTTGGGCCTTTGTCCAAATTTTTTGGCCCATTTACTCTTTACTTCACCAATTTTCCAATTTCCATCACTAAAATAACTTATATCCACTTTTTTTTTTATTAATTTAAAAATTTCGGGCCCTTACAATACAATCCTCTTTTAAAATTTTCGTCCCGAAAATTCGAGCGAAGTAGAGGTTCAAAACATCTCACACAAATAGTTCTGGATGAGCGGCTCTCATCTCTGATTCGAGATCCCAAGTGGTCTCTTCATTGCCACGTCGTTCCCATACCACCTTGACGAATTGAATAGCGCAGTTCCGCAGTACCTTTTGTTCGCTCCCGATCACTCTGATCGGTTTCTCCACATACATCACGTCGCTTTGTACATCGACGTCTTGTACGTTCAACACCTGTGAAGGGTCAGGGTTGTACCTCCTCAACATGGACACATGAAACACATCATGTAAAGAGGATAACTGCGGAGGGAGCGCCAACTAATAAGCTACCTCCCCCACCCTCTTTAGGATTGGAAACGGCCCCACCATCTAGGTGACAGTTTCCCCTTATTTCCGAATCTCATGTGTCCCTTCCGTGGTGAGACTTTCAAAACACCAAGTCTCCCACCTCAAATTCGAGGAACCTTCTCCTCTTGTTGGCGTAACTCTTCTAACGGTTCTGTGCAGTGAGTAGATGTTGCCGTATCAATTTGACCTATGCTGTGGTCTCTGCAACCAATTCCGGTCCAATTAGCGCAGGCTCACCAGCTTCTGTCCAATACACTGGTGATCTACATGGCCTGCCGTATAAGGCCTCGAACGAAGCCATCTGGAGGCTTGCCTGGTAACTATTATTGTAAGAGAACTCCACCAATGGCAAATGATCCTCCCATCCACCCTTAAAATCCAGCATACATGCTCTCAGCATATCCTCCAATATCTGTATTGTCCTTTCCGACTGTCCATCAGTCTATGGGTGGAACGTTGTGCTGGTCAACAAATCGGTCCCCATAGCCGATTGCATGCTCTGCCATACTCTACTACTGAATCGGCCATCTCTGTCGGACACAATAGTCCGGGGTACAGCATGTAGTCCGATAATATTTCGGATGTACCGTCGACCCATATTGCATCGTTGCCCCTAGATGACCTTAGTAGCCCTATTACAAGCTCCTGGCTACATGCTCCCATTTCCACTCCGGCACTGGTAAGGGTTTGAGTAAACCCGGTGGCTTCCGATGTTCCGCCTTATCCTGCCAACAAGTTAGTGTAGCGAGTAACAAACTCTACCTCTCTTAAGTCCATGCCACCATTAGTGCCTCTTAAGATCCTTGCACATCTTAGCGCTGTCCGGATGGGTAGAGAGCTTGGTTTGGTGTGCCTCAACCAACAACTCCCTTCCACAGCTCTTAGGTACCTCCGTCCTACCTCGGAACACAAGACCCTATCCCGGTCGTAACTCGAATTCCGATGCTACCTCACATGTAGACATCTTGGTCCAAGTCTCCTCCATTTCTGGGTCTATTCGTTGTTCCCGTTCAATCGTGTCAAGTATCTCTTACTCACATCAACACCACTCATATCAACCTATGAGTTTCATTCTTGCAGAATTCACTTTGCCTCGTATTATCTCTTTTCCTCATGCATCCATTTGCGATTTTATGTAGACTAACGTATTCTATTTCACTTTATCTGTTGCCAAGACATTTCTCATACGTACTCCTTCAATACGTTCTTTTGTCTACTCTCCGTGTGAGTTAGTCTGCCAATACAAGCCTATGCTCAAGTCCATTGTTGATTCTATTTTAACTAGGTTTCTAGCTTCACCCTCCTGGAATTCCATCGGCCAACTACAGAGTCAGGTGATCAGTCTCACTCGGCAATCGCCCATAGCTTCCCATTCAAGTTTCACTAGACTCTTAACCTTTCCCTTAGGCCTATCTCTCAAAAGCAATCATACCTTTATTTGCATATAAGCCACTATGTGACTAACCCTTTTTGTTCATAACTCCTACAATACCAATACCCGACATCAATCCAAATCATATAGATACTAATTTCCTACCCTTCTGGATTATTCCACATATTTTCATAGATTCCATAAAAACAGTGATATATCTAAGCTTACTTAGATTATGTCAAATAGTGCCCATTCACTACTAAAATATTCACAAGTATTACCAATTTCACCAACCACCAAATTCCACCCTACATGCCTACGTTATCAATGGTTACCACATCATACGGTTCATATTCCTTCATTAGCAGGCCACGTAGAATTGAAATCTCACACAATCTTCGAATAACACAATTCATGTGTAACCAGATCTTTCACCTCCATTCACATCAAACAACAACTTGAGGTAACATAAGAAATAACACATTAATAAGATCTAGTGATTCAACCTAATTATGATTAGGTTACCCTAACGCATTTACAACATACACCTAGAGATTTTGAAATAACAATCCTACTCATCCAAAGCAAGTCATCCCAATACATTTGAAGGCCATCCATGACCATCCATAAATTCCTAAAATTTGGAATTATCCATCAGCCCCACCTAGGTTTCCAACCAAACACATTAACATATCACGGCCTCTTCATGCCTACTACATATCCACAACTCACTGTACTTTATCAACTCATCATCATACACATAGTCTATAACACATCCTTGTTCCTCAATGACTATTTATTGCATACCACCAATTATCAAAGTAACATCATATAAACTCATTGCAACTATTGATAATTCACAATTTATTAACATCATAGGGAATCCTCATGCAATCACTAAATAAAATATTTTCATAAGTTCATGGTCCATCATTCATTCATGCTTTTTAAGGCCATAAACCCATTTCAAGGCCTATCATCACTCGTTCATAATCTCCACAACACATTGGGAGAATGCAATTGCATTATACATACAAGTTTTTTTTTTTCATACAATATATTAGTCTTTGCAAGCTAGACCCTTCACATTCTCCTCATAATATCATCTTCTCACAAGTTTCATGTGGCAAGTTAACCCATGCACTCCGGTCTCTTTCTAGTACATTGTTTATCCAACCTCTCTCAAATGGCACTTTGTTCACATGAGAACCTCTTATACCCCTTCACAAAGCGTTTACATCATCACCCATTATATGTCATAACATAATCTCTTCACTTGGTCATGACAAATTATCAAACCATGGGTTATCACCAATATAAAAACCATTTCTAAAAGCCATTGTACCATCCCCTAAGTATACCCATTCATCACATTAACAAATACTCCCCACCCTTTTTATTCACATTTACCTTACTCATAAGCATATGCAACATATACCCCACATTAAAAGTTCATGCCTCTTATCCTCATTTGATGCATGCAGTTCATCATTGTACATTTTTTTTTTTTACATACTCTTTCCTCAATTAGTATGATCATAACTATTAGTCTTTCCTCATTTCATTACCTCATACACTCAACAACAAGAATTTAACACATGTATCTTCACATGCACTCACAATACAAGCATGCTTGTGCAATTTAATATCACACTTATTTCCTTCATTTAAAACCCCAAAATCATTAATTATTTTCCAATATAAGGACGGTTAGTCCTCTCTTTCCCGTGTCCATGTAGTCCACAAATCGGGTATACCACTTCAAGAGGGTAGGGACAATATGTGCAATTGTGCCCAACCTGGTTACACAACTCGCACATATAACTGGGTTCCAATTCCCCTACCGACTATCTTATCATCAGAAAGTCTTCCACATTCTCTTCAGAAAGAGATGCTAAATTCTCTTTATCTTCCTCGGGAGGTCCCTTCTGAAAGTCCAGGCTAACTGCTATGCTAGAAGCAGACACCAAATCTATGAGACAGTTAGGGGTTCCCTTATCCCATAATTCCGTACACTCCCCTTCATTTGACATACCTGTATTCATAGAATACAATAGAACCCAAAAATCATCAACTGCAATTTCCAATAAAACCAATCTCAGTTTTGGGGAATTTCTTATGTATATCACAATGTATTTGGTTTGGGGAAAGTTGCCAAATAAGCACACTTGTTTTTCCTTTGTTTCTGGGGGGGGAATCTCTAAATTGCTATTGTCTGTTGTTCAAATTGGGGATACCGGGAAGTACATCCTACTTTACTATGTCTGATAAATCTAATACTGTTTCATCAATTTGGGGGAAAACCTAGATGTTTTCTCATTTCTGGGGAAGTAAACCCTATCTTGCTATGTTTCAATAAATCTCTCCTAGAATGAATCTTTCTTCCCTTGCTATCATTCCTTTCCGTCAATTGTTGTTCTCAGATTAAACACTTCCGTTTGAGTCAATCGAAGTAAATTAACCCGGCCCCCTTGCAGCGGACTCCGAAGAGTCGGTCGGTTGGGATTCTTAGCCGTCAGTGAGACGTGCAACCGTCTTAAATCTTACTTCGAGAGATTCATTCTTCCGAATTCGCTCTGATACCAACTGTAACGCCCGCCCCTTTTCACCGAAATATCAGAGTCTATTTTTTTTTTTTTAATAAAAGTGACAAAGGGCTCGGACGTCACGACGCGATTTAAGTCCGAGCTTCTAAAGCCCAGCCCTTAACTGGCCAACCCTACGTGTGCGTGGAATGAAGTCCACGGAGAATGGTTCACACGTAGAAGTAAGCATCGGGGAACATTTAAACTAATTGCGGAAATTATAAAAGAGCCTAACCTACAAATTCTTAGATAGCAGGGAAGTTACATTCATTCAATCACCAAACATCCTTAAAACCATAATGTCCAAAATATAGTAAGTAATCTCAATTATTACATTTCCGACAAATTAAACTACATCAAATACACATTTCTCAAAATAACATAAATAAAATAATTAGTCCGCCTTCCAAAGCTCCTAAGCTTGGCTCCCGTCTCGTCCTTCTGCTCCGGCATTTCCTGCGTCATCAGCTAGGGTAGAAGTAGGGCGTTAGACCACGCGCCCAGTAGGACTCCGAGTAGGGCTAACACATGGATTAGTGATAACAAAGCAGATAGATAATACATAACGAAAAGCCATAGAATGAATGTCATGCCATGGGTGTCTGTGTTATGAATCCCACCCATCATCCTTACTATCCCGATGCCATATCCCCCTTGACGGTAAGGCCTCGTCAAGGCGTAACCACAAATACAATATTCCCCTTGATGGAAGAATCATCATCAAGGTATAACAATAAATACAACATCCCCCTTGACGGTAAGGCCTCGTCAAGGTACAATAATACATATGTGAAATGTCCCCATGCTTGTTTATCGGTCGCCCTGACGGAGCATGGACTCCGGTTTCATTTCATCCTTCCCCTGTCATATGCCTCCCATGCCATGCATGAGATGTAGATGCCATTTGCCATGTAATATATAAAATTCAACAGTAATAAAACCCATCTTAAAACAATTACAAGATTACCAACTAAATCCAAGGGAAAACATCCCACAATATTTAATCCAAAACCCATCATAAGCATTCACATAATTTCCAAAATAATTTAGAGTAAAACATCACATGATACATAATCCATAACATATCTTAAAGACAATCACATGATTTCCAAACTAGATTAAAGAAAACATCACCCAAATCCATGGTTTACAAAAAGGTAGGAATCCTACCGAATACCGACTCGCGTCCTTTTTCGTTTTCCGTTCGATAAACCCGGTTGCCGATCGCGCACCGCCTGCGATGTCCAGTACCTTATTACACATTCATCATTAGTCCATGTTTTAACCATTTCTAAGCCCATATGAAAAACCGGTGACTATTTAGGTTTTGTGGGTCCCATATCATTTACTAAACCTTTTAATCCCATAAGTCTTAAAATTCGGCCACCCTAGGCTTTATCAATCACTTATAAGGTTATTACATTAGATCCCCTAAGTCCATGATCAAGTTCCATGGAATTCTTGAATTTGGCCACTAATTACGGTTTTGCCACTACCCCTTTTACATAAACAATTACTCATTCATTCATGCCTTCCTAAGCCCAAAATTGATCCACAACTTAGGTCCATTAATGATCCGTAACCATGTTACAAGATCATTAAAAATCAACCCTTAACTTAGCCTCATTTCCATTGATTTAACACATGCATAATTCCAAATTTGGCCTATAACATGACCTAACATTGGGTCATGGGTTCATTAAAAATCAGCCCTTTCTACTTAACCATACACCCATTTTTTCTTTGGCCTATTTACACATTTGCACCCATCACAAGCCCTTCCATGAAGAGGTTTACATCATACAATTTAAATCATCAATTTTGATCATCACTTGATACATTTTTGAGTCCATTAATGACCCCTTTAATCATGACCTATTCCCCATTAATTTAAACACACACATAAGTCCAACTATGAGGGATTTTAACTTATACATTTAAATCATCCTTCCTTAATCATCATGAAATACATTTTGGTCCATTAGTTTAACCATAACTCCCATTTATTTTTTTTCATGGTTCCAAAACACCAAATTCATCCCAATGTCCCCATTGAAATCACTTAGCCACCTTCCATGATTTCCTTAACTAAAAACCCCTTAAAATTTACAAACCTTTGACCCCTTTTAAGCCTTCAATTTATTAGTACATTATTCCATACCTTCCATCCTTCCAAACCCATTTAAATTTACAAACACATAACCCTAAAACCTCCATTAAAGATCCTTAATTACTTACACTTAACCATTAAAATCTTAAAACCCTAAATCATCCTCCATGGCTTCCATTATTTATAAACCCTAATAATTCACTTAAACACCTACCATTTTTGAGGTCATTACCATTATTCACATCTCCCATGCATTTCTTCATTTAAACCCCTTTAAAATTATCACCACATTTAATCATTAAAACCCCAAAATTCCAAATCATTCTTCCATGATTTTAAACCTAAAAATCCCATTACAATTCCTTTCCAATTCCACATAATTCCATGCTTAATAACTTAATTACATTACATTCCTTAATCCATTTATTTTTCCTTAAACTAACCCTAATTTATCCATTAGGGTTTTGTCCACTTTCCATCCTTCAATTGATGGATTTGAAATCAAAGGCATAAAATCATTTGGATACCATTAAATTTACAAATTGAATCCCAAATCTTAAACCCTAAAAAAATCCAAAATTTCTTGTTTAAAAAAAATACTTACAATCCGATGCCTCCTCCGACTTCCGCCACTCCCGTCGGACTCCTTGGCCTCCTTTCTCCTTCCTCTTGATCTTTGGTAGGCCAAGATGGTTGATCAATGGTGAAACCCTCCTAACTTAGGATTGGCCATAGTAGGGCTTAATTTGAGAGAGAGAGAGAGAGGAGAGGATGGAGATGAGAAAATAGGATTCTATAGTTTGATCTTAAAGGGATGGCCAAACTTACAACTTCCTCCTCTCTTTTCTTCCAAGCTTTTCTTCTTCTTCTTCCTTAATTTTTCTACTTCTCTTTCCTTAGAGATGAGGGACGGTGGTGTGGGAGAGATGGAGTAAGTAAAATTGAGAATGGGATAAGATGGAAACCCATCTTATCCCAAGGTAGCTTACTTTACACTTTAACATAAATTTCCCACCAACCAAGCCTAAGATATTTTTCATGCTTTTTTGACCCAACCAACACTAGCCAACGTTTTTTCATGTTTGAAATGGATTGTTTGGTCTTCCCATTTGACCATTCTTTTAACTTAGCTTAATTAACTAATTAATTAATTGAATCATTAGGTTAAGTTAATTAATTCCCACTTTAACTTAATCCCATCTACTTAAATTTGCCTTCATACATACACCCATGGTTGACCAATTCAACCATGGTGGCCGGCCCCACCAATCATTGGCCCACACGCCACCTCACTTGATGAGGTGGAGGTGGGTCCCACTTGGCCACACCACCTTGGTTTAATTTTTAACTTAACTTAGGTGATTTAATTTCATTGAATACCCTCTAAATGGATCACCATTGGGCTCATGGCCCAATTACATTTCCATCTAGCCCATTTACCTTAGAGCTCAACTACTTTGACCCATCGGGTCCCAAATGGGTATGTGACCCAATTTGACCATTCTTGACCCATTTAACCCTCATTGCCCCTTTAAATGAATTTAAATCAACTCCATAGTCCATTGGGCCATACTTGGGCCTTTGTCCAAATTTTTTGGCCCATTTACTCTTTACTTCACCAATTTTCCAATTTCCATCACTAAAATAACTTATATCCACTTTTTTTTTATTAATTTAAAAATTCCGGGCCCTTACACTTTAAAATCAGCCTTACCCATGATCCATTGGATCTTAATTGGGTAATTGACCCAATTCCTTGCCCATCTAAGGTCCATTTCAACTATTTAAATCTCAAATTCCATTCATTCACAATTTAAATAAACCAATCCAATATATTTATATGTAATGGAAATCTGGGCTGTTACAATTCAGTCGAGTGACTTTGGGTCAAATCCTTTGTGTGCTTGGCCGACACACTTTCAGTCGACTGAATCATAAGATTCAATTAGCTGAAATACAACCAGATCCCATGTGTGCTTGGCCAGTATACTTTCAGTCAACTAAAACACAAGATTCAGTCGACTGACTTTGGGTCAGATCCTTTGTGTGCTTGGCCAGTACACTTTCAGTCGACTAAAGCACAAGATTCAGTCGACTGACTTTGGGTCAGATCCTTTGGATGGATTTCCAACTCCATGGCTTTATAACAATTTTGGCCATTCATTCCAACCAATCATGAAACCGATGGGTTTGGCCACACCATGGCCGAACCTATGGTTTCCTTAGATTAATCCCCATTTTATTAAGTCTAGACATACATTCCTTCAATGAGTTGCTCCTCCTCTTTGGTTCTTCAATCTCCTTTTTTCTTTTGGTCTCTCTCTTTTTCCTTAGTTCTTTTTCTCCTTTCTCTGTTCTTCAAAGTCTTCAAGTGTATGGAGGTAGAGGTGGGAGAGAGAGGAGAAGAGTGGAGAGAAAATCCTTGTTCAAGGGAGGAGGGGTCGGCCAACGGGTTTGGAATGCCCTTTGGTTTGGGTTTTTGTATTAAAGCTTGGTCTAACCAGTGGAGGCCCTTGGTTTAACCAGGGAGGCCCTTGGTTTCCCAAGTGTGGCTTCATTGCTTTTGAGGTGAAGACCCTTGGATATTAGGTGGGCAAAGTAAATGGGTCAATTACCCAAATAAGACCCAAGGGCACACCTTGATATGGTGAAATAGGGCGGGGCGTCACAAAACCAGGGAGTTTTGTCGGAAATACCCCTGCGTAGTCTTTCAATACAGCAGGTAATTCAACCATTGGTGCCTTGTCCAGTCTGATGTTGTTCAGTACAAGGTGGTTCATTTCTTCATGTAATCTCCTGGTCATAGGAATGCTCTGTCTGTGGGCATGTACTATAAACTGTTTTCCTTTGGGTGACCAAAATATCACCCGACGAGATGATAGTCAATGCCGGCCTGGAAGGTAGCCAACTAGTCCATGCCAAATATGATGTCATACTCTGTCATTACGAGATGGAACAGGGAATGACAAGGACATGGGACATGAAGGGAGCCAAACGTAGGAGCTTGGACAGATTTATGCTATATTATTTATGTTGATTTTGAAAGATGTATTGGGAGGACTGATGTTTTGGACTGTAATAACTTAGAATTATTTTGCTATGATTTGATGATATTTAAGTTTCACTTAAGTTTATGGTGATTGGGTTTCCTTGCCTTATAATGTCATGTATATGGATAGTATATTATTTATATAAATAATTCCGCAATGTATTCAGAAAAGCGTGTGAAATGTATTCATATAAATAGTTCCCGCTCTCTCTCGCTCATTTTAAAAACTCTCAATATTCAGCTGACTGAAATGTGTTGGCCGAACACATAAGGGGTTATCTGGGTGTTTCAGCCTACTGAATCTTATGATTCAGTCGACTGAACATGGAATGGATTAAAAAATATGGGGTCTATTGGTGTTTCAGCAGACTGAATCTCTGATTCAGCTGACTGAACATAGACGTACCAAATAAGTTAGTGAGTTGGTGTATTTCAGTCGACTGAATCTATGATTCAGTCGACTCAAGGTATGCTTACCAAACACGTAAATGGTTGGTTGATAATTCAACCGCCAGAATCTTTGATTCAGTCGACTGAATGTATACTGGCCGAACACACAAATGTTCTGGTTCAAAGCCAACCGACTGAATCTGTGATTCGGTCGACTGAAAAAACATTGACCAAGAACATAGAGGGTTTGACCCAAAGTGAGTCGACTGAATCCATGATTCAGCCGTAGGAAAGGTTACGGGTCAAGTTTATACGATACTGAGTTTTGTTTCAGCCGACTGAATATTATTATTCTAGTCGACTGAAAGTTTGCAAGTAAAACAAAGACTGTATCTGGGCGTGATTCAGTCGACTGAATTTGAATGTTTTATTTTCGGTTAATTTTCCAAATTACCTCTATTTATCTAGTGGGATGTAAAGGGTGATGAAAAGTAAATGGATAAACAAATTGATATACATGTGGTTTAATTTGTTAATGTAATGAGGTTCAATTCGTTTTCACGCGAGCGTTAGCATTGTTCTTTCGAAACAAGAAAAGGACAGTATTGGACGTCGGTAGGATTCCTACCTTATTGAGACACTATGGATTATACATATAACACTGGTCTTTATTTCCAAATATGATGTTTTACTGTGATTAAATAATTGATATATGTTTATGAACTGAATTTCAATGATATTATGTAATTTGATAAGAAAGGGCATTCTTGCATTCATTATCTCATGCATGGCATGGGAGGGAATACATGGGACCAACAAGCCAAGTTATGAGCGGTCCGGACATAATTTGGGATTGAAACTAGCTTGTATGAAGCTATGTGAACTATTGATATATTGGCCTTGTCCGGGATTGCTAGGAATGGGTACGGCGTAATTTGGGCCAAAGAGTTCCTGGGTATATAGTCTCGAAACCCTGCGCAGTGGAAGGAGTCCACACTTCATCAGTAATTTCTATTAACATATGTGGGGAGGTATAACAGTGACCTAGTGGTGCCATTACAAAACACTGCGGAAGTAAATGGCCTAGGGAACAACTTGATATGGTGATTTATCAAGGAAATTATTTATATATGATGTGATTGGATATGGATTTGGGTGAGTGATCATTTGGCATTGACACCCATGACATGATGCATAAGTAAGCATGACTATGATATGGATATCATGTATTATTTGTTTTTACTTCTTATGAGATGTGCTACAAATATAATATGATGTCTCTATTCAGATTTTATCTTAATCCTATGTGTACCATAACCCTACTTGGAATTCCTACTGGGCATGTTGACTGATGCCCTACTTCTACCCTATAGATGATGGAACAGAGAATGACAAGGAAACGGACACGAGACATGAAGGGAGCCAAGCGTAGGAGCTTGGAATGAATGAAGTTTATTTTACTTGTCTTTGATTGATTATGATGTATTGGCAAGACTGATATTTTGGATTGTAATAACTTAGATTTATTTTGCTATTGTTTGATGACATTTAAGTTTTTATTGGAATTGAATGGTGATTGTTTTCCCTGCTTAATGATGATATGATTATGGATAGTATCTTATCCATTCATATATTATTCCGCAAGTATTTAGTAAGCGTGTGAAATGTTTTAGTGGACTCATTCCATGCACACGTAGAGGTGGCCAGTTAAGGGTCGGGTTTTAGAAACTCGGGCTTAACTTGCGTCGTTGTAACGCCCCACCCTTTTTCACTAGCTTTCTGAAAATCAGAGTCTATTTTTTTTTTTAAGTGATAGAAAGCAGGACGTCACTACGCGAGCTAAATCCGAACTTCTAAAGTCCGACCCTTAACGGGCCATCCCTATGTGTGTATGGACTAAGTCCATGAAAACAGTTCCCACATAATAAGTTAACTTTGCGGAAAATAGCATAAACTGCGGATTATAATAGAACCTAACTCTAGTCCATTTTTAGATAGCAAAGTACTCAAGTCTTTAACCAAAATTAAACTTAACTTAAATAACCAACAAACCATTCAAACCATAGTAAAATTATCTAAGTTATTACATGCTTGAAATCTAGTTACTTAAATTACAAGTCCATGAGTAATTTAAACAACAAATAATCCAATTATATATCCAAGCTCCTATGCTTGGCTCTGATCACGTTCATCATCCCTTTCCTTTCCTGTTTCATCCACTAGGGTAGAAGTAGGGCGTTAGAACAACGCGCCCAGTAGGTATTCCATTTAGGGTCTACACATAGTTAGTACAAAACATATATAATAACATAATGTCAAACCATATAAAACAATTCCATGTCATGATGTCAAATGCATTGAGTCCCACCCATCACAAGTACATATAACCTCTTGATGGGATTTTCATCATCAAGGTACCCCCACATAGGTCTTTCAGACGCCCCGACGGAGTGTGGTCCCTCTGCCTTCTTCTTAATGGAAAATGCACATCAAGGTACCCCATATAGGTTTTTCAGATGCCCCGACGGAGTGTGGCCCCTCCGGTTACATATCCTTCACCCCATGCCATGCATGAGATGCTAATGAAACACATGCTATTTTATATTATAAACATAGCATTAAAACTCACATTTGAAACATATCTTTTACAACATAAATTCATCAAAATAAGATCAAAACCATCATACATAACCCATGGTTTCAAAAAGGTAGAATCCTACCAAAGACCACCAAAGTGTCCTTGCTTCTTAAACCGGCAACCGCTCACGATCGCTCATCGTTTGTGAGGTCCTGTCACCTTGTTACATATCAACAAGTCAATCCCATGTTCCATTTGCTTTATCATTAACCTTGTGGGGTTCGGCCATACACTATGGCCGAACCTCACCCACTTGAATTTGGTCCCTCTTTGGATTTAACCAATCACTTCCAAGTAACCAAAAAACCTAAGTTCACCAAATACAACTTTGTGGAGTTCGGCCACACACTATGGCCGAACCTCACTTATTTGGATTTAGTCCATCCTTTGAGTTCTTCGATCTTTTAACTTAAGTCCAATCACACAATCCATTAATCTAATCATTCATACATCAACCATCTAACATATATAACACCCTAAGTCCATAAAATTCCTTAGTGGGGTTCGGCCATACAACATGGCCGAACCTCACCATTTTTTTCACCTATTTACATCTTTGCCATTTATACCAATCCATCACCAAAACATTTCTCATTGGGTTCGTCCATACACCATGGCTGAACCCATGATCTTCCATTTTTACCCATATTTACATTCCTTGCCATTGTTTCCATCACCTTATGTTTTAGGTTCATAAACATAAGTCCACAAAATATTACTTATGGGGTTTGGCCATACACCATGGCCGAACCCATGGTCCTTTAATTTCACTCCTTTGGCCATCATTTCTAATCATGCTTAAATCTCCACATGTCCCATTAAAATGGTCCATGGGTTAGGCCATACACATGGCCGAATTCGTGGTCCTTTGTTTCGATGTTCTCTTTTAAACAATTCACCATCTCAAGTTCATAAACAAGACCCTCCATGGGAGGGTTTAATCATACCCTTAGGTTCATCCTTTTTGATCCTCTTTAACATATTCAAAATCAATTAAATCTAACCCTAGCCATCATTGTCTCTCCATGGGGTTCGGCCATACACATGGCCGAACCCTATGGTTCCTTATTTCCATTTAAAACATATTACACATCTATGATTGATTCTTCAAATTCATTACAATATAACCAATGTCTTTTCATGGGGTTCGGCCATACAAGATGGCTGAACCCTATGGCCCATCATCTCCCCTTTAAAATCACTTAGGCCCATAAAATTTCCTTAACACTTTCCATGGGGTTCGGCCATAACACATGGCCGAACGCTATGGTTCATCATTTGGTCTTTTATCCATAATAAAATCAGGGTTCGGCCATGCAATGGCCGAACCGTGTCCTTGACCACTTGACCCTCTTTTCTTATTTATGAAATTTATCGAGCACTTACCGATTCTGTGACTCCTCCGGTTTCTTTCTCTCCTTCTTGTTCCTTTCCTTCCTTAGCCTCTTCTTCCTTCCTTCTTGCTCTTTAGCCGAGACTGATCTTGATGAAACTCGTTGAAGTGATTCAGCCAAGAGATATAGTTTGAGAGAGAGAGGAGGAGCTTGGGATAGAAACTACTCCAAGTTCTTGTCATGAGGGTGGTCGGCCTTGTTTGAGAGAGAGTGAGGGTGATGAAAACACTCTAAGTATTCTTGTCTTGAGAGTAGTAACAGCCAAGAGGGAGAGGGAGAGAATGAAATGAACACTATAGTCTTTCCTTGATCAATAAGGTCGGCGAAAGGTGGTGCCCCTTGGTGGCACCCCTTTGTAACTCCCATATTCCTTTACTTCCCTCCTTAATGGTCCATGTGGGGGTTTCATCCTTGAGATGAAACACACCCAACGGTTGGCTCTTGGGTTTCCATCTTGAGATGGAAACCCCCCCATGTTTCCAATGTGTGCTTGCCTTGGTGTTACCTTGTGTAACCTCCACAAAACGCCACCTCTCCATTTAATTCCCATTTGGGGGTTTCATCCATGGGGTGAAACTCCCATGTAGCCAACGGTCTTTCCTTGGCTTGGACCACAAAACCGTCCCTTTCCCTTTGATGATTCATTTGGGGGTTTCATCCATGAGATGAAACTCCCACACCTCCAACGTGTAACCCATTGGAGTTTGAATTTTAAACAACAAAATTCTTCCTTTTCCCACTCCACTCAACTCATTATTTCAACTGATCATTTTAATTTAACTCATTTGAAATCAATTCAAACCCTTGATCCCATTTCCAATTTAATTCAGCGCCACATAATTTAAACTTGAACTCACTTGGTAGTCAACCCAAGTCAACCATGACCCATTGGGTCCCAATTGAGCATTTCGGCCCAATTAACAAATTTTGACCCAATTAACACTCTTGACCCAATTGAACACATCTTACCCATTTATTTCTATTGAAACCATATCCACAATCCGTTGGGTCTTAATAGAGCAATGACCCAACACTTTACCCATCTAAGGTCCATATCTAATAATTCACAAATTAAATGGGTAATTTTCATATATATTAATAACTTGAAAATTCAGGGTGTTATAGTCGTGATGACCCACTGTCTGTCACTCATTTAAAAAAAAATAAAAAAAATATACTATGATTTGTGGCGAGTGAAAATGGGCAGGGCGTTACAAGCTCGGTCTGGGGCAACACCATGCTGACAGTAGTTTCAAGTCTAAAAACATGTCTTACCCAGAACCAATTGAAACTCCCCTTTTTCAATGTGCTAGAACAACATGATTGACCCTAGGGGGGGGGGGGGCGAATAGGTAAATCCTAGTTTCCATGGTGTTTACAAATTTCTTTATTGTTTTAAGTGTAGCGGAACATTAAATAAGAGATTTGTTTAGTGTGATAGATTGCTTCCAATTTCTTTGAACGGTCACACTACGATTATAACCCTTTTCATTTTGCTTAATTATCGATGCTTGTGTACAATGTGTGAAATAAGATAATCAACATGCAAAGTGATGTGTGTTGAGAAGAATACTTAAATAGTAAATACAAACACACAAAGATTAAACACCATAAAACCAATTTTAAAGTGGTTCGGTTAGCCAGCCTACTTCCTCTATTAGGACTAACTCAACATTGAGTTATCCCTAAATCCACTAAGTGGGGACTTACACCCTTACAATTAGAGTAGGAATTCCACCTCACTCAATCGGTTGGAAATTTCACCCACCACTGTAGAATAGGAAATCTACCTATCCATTTGGTTGGGAATTCCACTCACCACCATGCCAGAGACGACGCTTTAGAGTTTTTTTTATAGTGGTTCTGAAGAAAATCCCCTTTAATCCACTTTTGAAACAAAGGTTTTAAAATAAAATTAAAACCAAGAAGCACTTCCTTTGTAGCTTTATCTCTTTATTTGTGTTTCTTCAAGATCCACCCAATGTATGCCGTCGCTCCGCCTTGTGGCGGTCGAAAAAAAATCGCAATCCAGGGTGATAAGGAAACTGGTTATACCAAAGCTTTCCTAATTTATAATCCTTTCCTCTCTCTCTCTCACAAACTCGATCCATATGATTGGTTGTATTAGATTCCCCAAGTACAAGCACGAGAGAGAGTGAGTGATCGTTCTGTTGACCCTTGTTTAAGCTCACTGATAATGACGAGGGTCCAACTGATTTTTCCAAAGGATGCCAACTGATTGCATAATGATTTGTTTATATAAAGAAGGCAACCAATTGCAGCAACGGTAATGTACAGACAGGTCGGGCGCAACGAGTGGTCGGTGACTAGAAATGTTACCGTTCAACAACCCGACCATTGAGCAATAATGCACTCCCAACAGTAATATTCTTTCTCGGTCGACGGTCATGGCACCGAGAGGTCAGTCCATACGAGGGGCTCAGTCTAGGGCAACACCATGCTGACAGTAGTTTAAGTCTAGAAACCTATTTTACCCAGAACGACATGTCATCCTTTATTGAGAGGCCGGTCCTAATACTCTCAATCGGTCTTGAACTACCGATATGTCTGTTTTCTCGAGAGCCCACCTGAGTTCTAAGTTCCAGAACTCATAAATCTTATCGAAGAGTTGTTGACCACGAGGGGTCGTTTTAGCCTTTCACCAACGGGTCGGTGCATACGAGACTCTCGATCAGAGGCCTTCCCAGAATGACAGTTCTATGATCCAGAACCTATGTCAATCTGGTCGACCAGTCTTTGACCACGATGGGCCGATCTTGTCTCCACTGAAGGCTCGGTGAGAACGACAGGTCGAGCTAACAGTGAAACCAAATACATATCTCCAAGTTGGGTTCCAATTCATTGTCAAGCTTCCTCTCTAGGCTTTTAATGATTTTACCACTTGTTCAACTAAACCTAAGAATGGTCCTCTAAGGTGTGGGTACCACCTAAATTCATCTATGGCCATAATACCTGTTTTGTTATTACCCTAACGATGAGCTTTAATCTGGTGGAGCATGATCTTCATTCTTGATCACTTTGGGTCTTCAAGCTTCTATCAAGTGCTTCTTCCCGAGTCATGGAATTGACAAACTATGGACTCGGCCAAGCCGGGGCGCTAACACAGTTTGCTTGTCATCCTGGAATTGTGATTGTTATATGACAGCTAAAAGGAGGAAGCGACGGCACATATTGGGTGGATCTTTGAGAAGCACACATCTTCGAGAAAAAGCTTCAAGGCAAGTGCTTCTTGGTTTTAATTTTTGTTTTTAAAACCTTTGTCCCGAAAGTGGATTAAGGAGGCTTGGAGCCGAAACCACTATAAAAAAACTCTAGAGCGTCGTCTATGGCACATGTGGTGGGTTGAATTCCCAGCCAATTGAGTGAGGTGGAATTCCTACTCTAATTGTGAAGGTGTAAGTCCTCACTTAGTGAATTTGCGGATAGCTCAAAGTTGAGCTAGTCCTAATAGTGGTTATAGATTGGCGAACTGAACCACTCTATATCTTGTGTCCTTATGCTTGTGGTGTTAAAGATAATTTCTTGTGTTGATTGCTTAAACACATTTGATAACACACAATTGATTGTTATATCTGCTGCATTTAATTAATCAATCAAGGAATTTTAAAAAGACCAATGATTTTTAGATTGACCTATTTACACCCCCCCTCCCACCCACCCACATCCCTCAAGGGTCAAGCATATTCTAGCATCGAAGGGAACTTTCAATTGGTATCAGAGCCTAGTGTTCTCTACAAGGATTTAACCATCCGAGTTGATCCAAGCTAGAACACTATGGGAGACAGTCATGCAATATCCAAACCCCCTTACTTCGACGGAACAAACTATGCCTCATGGAAGGCCAAAATGAGAAATTTCTTTTTCTCTATAGACTCATCTGTATGGGATATTGTAAAGACTAGATGGCATGAACCCATGGAAGAGAAAATGGTGGCATCCACCATAACCGTGTTGATGACACCTAAACATTTTGTCTCTTGGACCCTACTGAGAAAGCTGCTCAGACAGCTGATGACAAAGCCATGAATGCCCTTAATTGTGCAGTCTCTAACAATGAATACAGGCGATCATGACCTATAAAACTTCAAAAGGATGCATGGGAAGTTCTTGAAAGAACTCATGAAGGCACCTCAATAGTTAAGAGGTCCAAACTTCAGATCCTCCAAAATCAGTTTGATACTCTTAAAATAAGGGAGGATGAAGTCTTCATGGATTTCTATTCCAAGATAAGCGACATTGTGAATCAAATGTTCGCTCTAGCTGAAGGGATACCTGAGGACAAGGTATGTACCAAAATTGTCTGGAATCTTTCTGAGAGATTCAAGCTCAAGGTTGTGGCTATGGAGGACAACAGAGATGTGTCCTTGTTGATTATTGATGATTTGTTTGGTTCATTACAAACCTATGAACTACATTTTGAACAACTAAAGGATAAATCCATTGCCTTGAAATCTTCCCTAAAACAAAAGAAAACAAAAGAAAAAAAAGATTTTTCGGAAAATGAAATCTCAAGTGATGAAATGGAAATTTTTGTCAAAAAGTTTTATAAAAACTTTGTTAAAAGAAATAACTTGAGAAGAATGGTAAAGGGTGAATCAAGTAGAAGATACCCTAAAACGCTAGAAGAAATTAGGGGGAGAGGAAAAGAGAGAGAGGATGTCAAGGAACAAATGTGTTATAATTGGGGGGGGGAGAGGACACTTCATGAATGCATGTCCCAGATAAAATAAAGAAGGCTATGAATGTGGGTGTGACCCATGTGGAAACCTCTAAATCAGAGAGTAATTCAAATAAAGGGACCCAACGAAAAGTTGATATATCAAAAGGTCTCATAGCCTCGATCATTGGTGATCAAGGATATCCCACAATTGTAACGGAGGATGATGAGAGTGAAGATGATGAAAATCTTCAAGCCTCCTACAGTGCCCTGTTCCGTTGAAAGTGAGAGGTTGGCCAAGAAATTAAACAAGATTAAAAATGAAAACCTTAACCTCTATAATCAAATGGTAGATTTGAAAATGAAAATTCTTGTCTAATATCTAAGCTTGAACTCTCAGATGTTGAAAACACTAAGCTTAAAAAAAAAGTAATAAAAACCTTTAAGAAGAGATAAGAGTACATTTCAAGGATGTCGAGAGTCTGTGGCAACACAATAACCTTCTTGAAGATGATATTAAAAAACTATCTTTGGAAGTTAAAGAATTAAAAATTCATGAAGAAAAATTCCAAGATAAATTTACCCAAGGAGATGAAAGACTTAGAAGACTCCTAGGTTTGAGTAAAAAGTATGGTGATAGATCTGGTCTTGGTGCCTCATCCACCAAAGAACCTATGAACCATGGGGTGTTTGGAAAAACAAGTATCTCTCACCCTTCAATGGGAAAGCGTTATTTCTATCACAAGATGGGGCATTTCAAAAGAAATTGCTACCATTTGAAGAGATACTTGGAAAGGCAAGCACAAAGGCAAAATTCAGAAAGCCTATACCTAAAAGACATCCACCAACACCTAACCTTAAAAGAAACCCAACGAAGGTGGACACAAGGCAAGACTCTTTGTTAAGACAAATGAATCATGTCTTAAAAGAGTTAATGGATCCGAAGGATGGTCATCAAAGGTACGGTAATAGGGGTGTATATGCAACACCAAATGCCACAATCTTTGTACCTAGAAGATTCACTTCCATATCTTAGACCACTGCGAATGGACTCACAAGAGACCATGTGAGTTCACATAGCAGAAAAATGATATGACATGAGGAGAGAAAAATTGGCTAACTAGAAGTCTAGAATGTACTCTTCCTGGCTATAGTACATATTCTACTTGGAAAGCCATACATTCCATTTAAAGTAATTTGAGTTTTTTGTGTTTTGGAATGTGAATTTTTATCTTGTTCATGATTAAATGATTTGATGAATTATCCTTGGCATATCTGTGTTCTATCATATTGGAATAGATCTGTGTATGACATGTTTGGAATAGAATCTCATCAAGGAGCACAAATCAGGAATGAATGCTCTGATGTCTAAACCACTTGGTATAGTCGATATGTCGATAAATAGACTGGTCGGTGTGACAGACATGTCGGTACTGTGCTAAATCAAGCACTGTTGAAAAGGGGAAAATTGTCGAAAGGTTTGACCTATCGATGGAAATGACATGTCGGTAAGACCGAGTGTTTAAATTAAAAGGGACCCTTTTCTGCGAAAGCATCAATTTGTTCAAATTTGTCATCTCCTCTCCCGCAAATTCTGGTGGTCCCTCTTTTGCCTCCCGTGCCCTAGGACCAGTCGCTAGGACCTCTCGGAGTGATTTCTAGACAAAAAACCGTAGGGTTTTTCGTCCCATCTCCACAAGCTTGAAAATCACAGTTTTTGTGATTCCCTTAGATCAGGTTAAGCTCAGTCTTCTCTTCATTCACCTTCTAGCCAGTTGTTGAGGATCTCCTCTTGGAAAAAACATGCCCAGAAAGATGACAGCCCAGACAGCCCTAAGACTTCTATAGAACAAGGAGAAATCAGTCGTGCCAATCGGTGGGCCAAACAAACGAAAAGGTCAGCTTCTTGGTCTTACCCTCGCTCGAGCACTGAAAAATCCTACATCTGTTCAGGGTCACCAGAAAACTCAACCAGAAGTTGAGGAAATCCCCATTGTTAATAAAGGTGTCATCTTCGTCGAAGAACGACATAGAGAAGATGCAGAATAGGAGAATGGTCCTAGAACTAGTAATGAAGACCGTGTCGTTATCCCCGATGACAGCGCGAGGAAGAAAACCATCGGTCTGAGGACTTTTGGAGAGACACTAAGGAAAACGAATATCCTTCTCAAGAGAATGTCAATTTGGGCAGAATGGTATTCAGACTTGAAAGGAGAATGTGCTACCTTGAAGGAAGTCTAGATGACATCAAGTTGTCTATCCAGTATCTAGTCTCTGCTATATCCTTCTCTGATAGAGTTCTAGATTCTCAGTCCGATTTCTCCTCCAGCACCTCCTCAGGATGGCCCTGCTTAGGATAGTTCTTCATGGTTTTTGAAAGACTATACTTTTGATATTTGGTCTAAGCATCCATGATGCCCTCCCCTCCAAAACCATTTCTACTGCAGGAATTTGATTATCAATGATATAATATGGTTTGATGTGTGCATTGTTGTGTTTGAATGCCTTCTATCTCATGTCTATTGCTAACATGGATTTTGTTAAATAGACTAACAAGCAGGTTGTGATGAGTTGGTTTTGTATTGGCATGTTAGGGAGATAGGGATAGCGCTATAATGGTGCACACATTCTTGGAGTTTGAGGGAGCACAAAATATGTGTTGTTTAGCACCTGTCACTGGTCATGACAGTGTATGGAGGAAGGAAGATGCAAGCTTGAACATGGAGAAAATAAACTTAGAGGCAGCTAAGTTTGTTACACCCCAGATTTTCAAGTTATCAATTTACATGAATTTTGTCCATTTAAATTATGAATTAATGGACATGGACCTTAGATGGGTAAGGTGTTGGGCAATGGCTGAATTAAGGCCCAACGGTTATGGAATGAGTGTTCAATATAGGGTAAATGGGTAAGATACATTTAATTGGGTCAAGGTGGCTATTTGGGTCAAAATGCCCAAAAGGGATCCAATGGGTCATGGTTGACTTGGTTGACCACCAAGTGAGTCCAAGCTTAACTTGGTTGGGGCTGATTTGAGTTGGAAATGGAATCAAATGGTTGAGTTGAATTAAATGGTAGAGTTGAATTAAATGTTTGAGTTGAATTAATTGGATGAGTTGAGTTAAGTGAGTTAAATAAATTTGAATTAAATTTATTTGAAAAGTGAGTTGGATGGAAAGGTTTTGGGGGTTACATATTTCAAATTCAACAATGGGTACACGTTGGATGCATGGGAGGTTTATCTCATGCATGAAACTCCAAGATGAATAATGAATGGGAGGTGGCGTTTTTGTGAGAGTTACACAAGTGGTTCACACTTGGAGGGGGAAGTTTCATCTCATAGATGAAACCCCCAAATTGAGAACTAAAGGGGAGATGAGCGGTTTCGTGGTCTAAGGCAAGACAAAACCATTGGCTACATGGGAGTTTCATCTCATGGATGAAACCCCCACATGGGCAAATAATGGAGGGGTGGCGGTTACATATTTCAAACAAACACATGCCGTTGGGCACATGGGAGTTTCATCTCATGGATGAAATCCCCAAGATGGAAGATGAATGAGGTTTGTGGAGGTTACACAAGGCAACCCATTGCAACCGTTGGAGCCTTGGGAGTTTCATCTCATGGATGAAACCCCCAAGGGAAGCATTAAGGAGGGAGATTAAGGAAAATGGGAGTTACTCAATGGGCTGCACCAAAGCCATCACCTTGGCCGACCATCTCATTTGGAACAAAACAATTGGATATTCATCTCATACTCTCCCTCTCCCTCTCCCTCTTGGCTGTTCTTCTCTCCCTCAAAATCATCTTTTGGCCGATCACTCCTCAAGACCAAAGGACTTAGAAAAATGTTGATCTCAAACTATTATGCAAGGCAGAATTCTATCTCTCTCTCAAACCTATACCCCTCTTGGCCGAACCACTTTTGGAGATTTTATATTGATCAAGCTCACACTCGGTCAAAGGAACAAGAAAGGATGAGGAAGAGGATAAGGAAAGGATCAGAAGAACAAGTACGAGGGAAAGAACCAGAGGAGTCGCGGAATTAGTAAGTGCTCAATAAACTCTTATTAAGTAAGATGGTCAAGGAAACATGATCAGGCCATTGCATGGCCAAGCCCTAAAGGGGATATACAAGAACCATTAAGAATAAAAAAAGGGGTTGATTAGGTTCGGCCATGATGTATGGCCGAACCCATCAAAGGTTAAGATCATGGCTATTGAATTTAAAAGAGGGGATAAGGAACCATAGGGTTCGGTCATGGTGTGTGGCCGAACTCCATGGAAGAAAAATGAAGGGATATATGATATGTTTTAATGGAAGTTTATTGATGTATTTAAAAGGATTAAAATGAATGTAATATGATGGACTTGGATGCATTTTTATTATAAAAAAGAATGGAAAAGAAGAGCACCAAAACCCAAGGGTGAGGTTCGGCCATGGTGTATGGCCGAACCCCACCAAGTACTACTTTTGGATTTAGATATCATAGGGTTCGGCCATGGTGTATGGCCGAACCCCATGAACCATGTTTGTGGGATAGTTACTAGCTTAAATATGTCTTAAATGAATGGAATGGACAGCCATAGATAAAATAATGGCAAGGATGTAATTAAGGGTGAAAAGGATGAACCATGGGTTCGGCCATGGTGTATGGCCGAACCCCATGGAAAATATTTGGTGGATTAAATGGTAATCAATGATAAACAATTGTAGTACAAGTGATTAGATGTATGAATCAAGAGGTCATGATCTTATATCTAACTTAAAGATCAAAGGGTTGAAAGATGAGCATGAAACCAAGGATGTGAGGTTCAGCCATGTTGTATGGCCGAACCCCACTAAGGAATTTTTATGGACTTAGGTTGTTGTGTGTGTTAAAAGGTTAATGTGTGAATGATTAGATTAATGGATTGGTGATTGGACTTAATTAAAAGGATCAAATGACTTGAAAGAGGGACCAAAATCAATATGGTGAGGGTCGACCATGTTGTATGGCCGAACCCCACTAAGGTGGATTTTGGTGGACTAAGGGTTAAGTAATTAGTTAAGTGGTGATTGAGTAATAAATAAAGGAAGGGTTAAAATCAAAGTAACTGAGGTTCGGCCATGGTGTATGGCTGAACCCCTCAAGGGTGTGTTTATGGACTTAGACCAAATGGTAAATCAAATGGAATATGGATTGACTTGTTAATATGTAACAAGGTGACAGGACCATACAAACGGTGCGCGATCTTGAGCGGTGACCGGTTTAAGAAGCAAGGACATTTTTAGTGGTCTTGGTAGGATTCTACCTCATTGGAACATAGTTATGTAATATGTTTTTATCTTTATTTTGATGATTTATGTTGTAAATATATTATGTTTCAAATGTGGAGTTTTTAATGCTATGGTTATTTATATTACATAGCATATGGACATGTACATCTCATACATGGCATGGGAGGGAAGTTTGTAACCGGAGGCCACACTCCATCGGGGCGTCCGTAAGGCAATCGTGGGAAGAACCTTGATGTGTATAATCCCATCAAGAAGAATCCGGAGGCCACACTCCTTCGGGGCATCCGAAAGACCACTGTGGGGATACCTTGATGAGGAGAATTCCATCACGAGGTTCCATGTGTTGTGATGGGTGGGACTCATTGCATAAGACATATGGTATGGCATGATTTCATATGGTTTTGAGGATATGATATTATATATGATTTTGTTACTAACCCATGTGTTAGCCTTATTTAGAATTCCTACTGGATGCGTTGTTCTAACGCCCTACTTCTACCCTAGTGAATGACACAGGAAAGGAAGAGATCGATGATCGTGAAAGAAGCCAAGCGTAGGAGCTTGGATATGTGATTGGATGTCTTTTATTATATGAACTTGTAATTTGAATAGTTAGATGTCGGCATGTAATAACTTAGATAATTTTACTATGGTTTGGAATGGTTGTTTGGATGTTTAAGTTAAGGTAATTTTGGTTAAGTGACTAAGTACTTTGCTATCTAAAATGGAGTAGTCTTAGGTTCTATTATAATCCGCAGTTAGTTATGTTAAATTCCGCAAAGATTATAATTTATTATGTGTGAACCATTTTCATGGACTTAGTCCATGCACACATAGGGTTGGCCAGTTAAGGGTTGGACTTTAGAAGTCCGGACTTAGCTTGCGTCGTGACGTCCCGCTCTCTATCACTTTAAAAAAAAAAAAATAGACTCTGATTTTCGATTGAAAGCGAGTGAAAAAGGGCGGGGCGTTACAAAGTTTATGGGGAGATGAGTCGAAGAAGCTAGAAAAGATAGCTTTGAGAATGGGGAAAGAAGATTCAAGGGAAGCTAGGTAAGGTAGCTTGACCCCAATGGGAGAACACCTTTAAGACAGTACAGATCTTAAACGGGAGGAAAATGAAGAAAAACAGTAATGCAATGGCAATTTGTATTGTACTATGGGGGAGATCAATGCTATAATGCATGAGAAACATGCATTGATCATGGAAGCACTAAATGAAAGAAGCATGGGGGAGTGCGTGGAACTCGATATCTGCCTACTAATTTTAATCAAATGTATGACAAAATGAAGGAGAAATTAGTAGAAGCTATAAGACATCAAAACTGGAGGATATTGGTTAAGATGAAGTGTTTCGGCCTGTAGAAAGTGAGAGCCATAAAAGGAAGGAATATGAAGAAGCCAATGGACATAGGGAGAATGTCTATGCTTGGAGTTTGGACAATTAAGCTCAAAAAGATTGGGGGAGAAAACTGTCTAGGTGTATGGGGGAGCATTAATACAAATATAGTTTAGTCCATGGATGCATACTTATGTTTTGGACTAACCCTTCTAATGATTTTCTAGTGTTGTTTGCTTCTGTGCTTAAATTGGAAACACATGAAATGAAACAAGCTAAACAAGAATATTTGAAGATCATAGTCTTGTTTTCCATTTGAATATGTACATATAATTGATGCAATATTTTTGTATTCAAATGTGATGTAATAAAGGGTGGGCTTGTAATTGCATTAGCTTCTAGGTTTTGTCATGAAATTGACAAATGGGGAGATTGTTAGTGCCCCGGCTTGGCCGAGTCCCTATGTTTGTCAATTTCATGACTCGGGAAGAAGCACTTGCTAGAAGTTTGAAGACTCAAGGTGATCAAGATTGAAGATCACGCTCCACCGGATTAAAGCTCATCGTTGTTTCAATCACAAAATATGTATTTGGCCATAGATGACTTTAGGTGGTACCCACACCTTAGAGAGGAATATCCGTAGGCTTAGTTACATATGTTGGTAATGGACACAAAAAGTCGAGGAAGCTTGATAGTGAATTGGAAGTGAACTTGAAAATATGAATTAAAGTTCAATGTCAGCTCGACCGGTCGTTCTCACTGACCCCTCGGTGGAGACAGGATCAACTCATCGTGGTCAAAGACTGGTCGGCCAGATTGACAGAGGTTCTGGATCAGAGAACTGTCATTCTGGTTAAGCATCTGATCGAGAGTCTTGTATGCACTGACCCCTCGGTGATGAACTGAAAGACCTGTCATGGTCAACGACTTGTTGATGTAAAACTTATGAGTTCTGGACTTTGAACACAAGTGGGCTCTCAAGAAAATAAAAATCACGGTGATTCAAGACCGATCGAGAGTACCAGGACCGACCCCTTGTTAAGGGCGACATGTCGTTCTGGGTAGGAAAACTTTCTGGACACGAAACTCCGTCTGCATGGATTGGCCCTAGATCGAGACACTCGTATGAACCGACCTCTTAGTGCCATGACTATCAACCCATCGACGACATCGACCTTTCGACCGGGAAGTAATTATACCGTTGGGAGTACATTTAATGCGTAACGATAAATATGAACACCGACCCATCGGTGCCACCAACCTGTCGGTACTGGACAGTTTGAAAAACTGTGTTGAATCCTCTATAAATATGAGTGTTGTGTGATCATTTGATTATCTTCCTTAAACTAACAAGAGTCACACACTCTAAGAAACGATCAACTCTCTTATGCCTATACCTGAGAATCATAAACAACCAATCTATTGATTGAGCTTGAAAGAGACAAAGAGAGGAGGAAAGAAAAGATACAAACTAGGAAAGCTTGGTAAAACCAGTTTCCTTGTCACCCTGGAATTATGATTGTTGTACGATGGCTACAAGGAGGAGCTTCGGCACACATTGGGTGGATCTTTGAGAAGCACACATCTTCGAGAAAAAGCTTCAAGGCAAGTGCTTCTTGGTTTTAATTTTTGTTTTTAAAACCTTTGTCCCAAAAGTGGATTAAGAAGTCTTGGCTATGGAACCACTATAAAAAACTCTAGAGAGTCGTCTCTGGCACATGTGGTAGGTGGAATTCCCAACCAATTGAGTGAGGTGGAATTCCTACTCTAATTGTGAGGGTGTAAGTCCCCACTTAGTGAATTTGGGAATAGCTCAAGGTTGAACTAGTCCTAACAGTGGATGTAGGTTGGCGAATCGAACCACTCTATATCTTGTGTCCTTTTGCTTGTGGTGTTAGAGCTAATTTCTTGTGTTGATTTCTTAAACACATTTGATAACACACACACACACTTGATTGTTATATTCGCTGCATTTAGATAATCAATCAAGGCATTTTAAAAGGACTAACGAGTTTTAGATTGACCAATTCCCCCCCCCCCCCCCCCCCCCCCCCTCGGGTCAATCATGTTCTAGCACTGAAGGGAACTTTCACGATGGATGGGGAGAAAAGACTGGACATCTTAAATTCCATTTTATATTTTTTAAAGTATGAGAATCATGTAATAGTATAAAGAGGTATATTGTTAGGGAATGTAATATTTACGATTTAGAATTTATGTATTTAAGTTTTGTATTTCACTCATATATTGTTGGGAATTCCTTATTTTGCTTTCAGATTTTTGTTGTTGTACATGCATTGGAATATATGTTTTAAAATTCCGCAGGACATTTTAGTGTGTGCATAACATATCATGGACTTTACTCCCTACACAAACTAGTGGGCCAGTCAAGGGTCGTGTCTTCAGACTCGGACTTGACTTGCGTCATGACGCCCGCCTCCCTCTCCGCCAAACATTCATCTTATTTTACTTTGATAAGGGTTGTTAGAGGGAGGGGCATTACAGTTGGTATCAGAGCAAAAAAACAAATAAGGAAAAGTTTCCTTGAGTCAAACTTAGACAAAACTTAAAAATTCTCAGAGTAAGATAAAATAAAGGATAGGAAATTTCCTCAATCAGGAGTATAAGATGTGATAAGCTCACTCTTGGATGAGTTTAGTCCAATAGTAATGAGAGGTTTAGACGATATAGTGAGGGACATCTAAAAGTGTTTGAAACTAATAGACTGATATGAGCAAGTATGATGTGATACAATTATTTAGATGAACAAATTGCATTAAATTGTCATATGAGTACAATTTTAATCCAGTTGTTTCTTGGCATAGGAAAATGCCACTGAGAGAACGTCCTCGAAGAAAATGCATGCAGTAGAGGAATGTTGGAGGGACTCGAGACACTGTTCCATTTGTGTCACCCGAACTTCAAGGCCTTCTTCAGGTAATAGCAAGTGCAACGAGGCAATCTGATCAAGCAGGAATTGGTCAGACCGTCACAATTGAGTCCCGAGACCAAGTTCTTATGAGAAACTTCCAGCATCAGCGTCCTCCTTATTTCCATGGCACAGATGGACCCATGGAAACTGAAAATTGGGTGGAGAACATTATTATGATCCGTAAGCTGCTAAGGATAACTTGTAATGACCCAACTCGATATTTCAGGGTTTGAAAAGAGGTTTTCAGATCTCTGAGTTATTTCCTGGACTTTGGTTCTAATGGGGAGAATGTGGCCTCCGTGGTGGGCCCCAGTTTACCTACTTTCATGCTCAGGAGCTTAAAGGGCATTTTAGTAATTTTAATTGATTATATATTTTGTCACCCAAAATGTTTGAAAATCACACGATTTTCTTTCGATGTTCAACATTTGATTTTTTATTAGCAGAGTTTTTTTTTTTTAAAAAAAAAAGCTAGCTAGTTTTGAAACTTTGTTTTCACACCATTTGACTTTTTTTTTAAAAAAAAATGAATAAATAATAAAATAAAATAAATACTATTATTAATAAATATATGAATAACATAAAATAAAATGTGTATGGTCTTATAAAATAAATCAAGAGTTTGTTTTTTTTTTAAACCCTAACTCTCTCTCTCCTATAAAGTATCTCTTTCTTCTTCAAACACTAGCCCCCTCTCATGTCATCTTCCTCACCCTTTGCCCTAACCCTAACTCTCTTCCTCCTTCCTCTCAGTCGCCGTCTCCACCCCCTTACTCTTGGGCCGTCGCCCTCATCCTTTCAGGTTCCTCTCTACTCCCTTTTTTTCTCTCATTTCTTTCCTCTTCTTCCCTTCTTGCTCAAACCCCAAACCTAATGCCACCACTTGCAATTGTGTGAGTCGCCGCCCCACGGTATTGCTCCCCTCTCTTTTTTTTTTGTCTTTCTTCCCTCTTCTTCTTCTCCAAATGTTGCAGCCTCAAACGCTAACCTCCCATTGAGCCGCTGCAACAGCTGCCGTTCCTCCACCTCTCTTTTTTATTCTCTTTTTCTCTTCCTCACCTTCACCGAAAACCCTAACCCAATGCATTGGGCCAGCTCACCCTAGGCCCAATCCAATTCAAGCCCGTTCCTTTGGCCCAATCCTCAAGGCCCAACTTGACCCCAAGCCCAGCTCGCCTTCTTAGGCCTAGCAGATCCAATCAGGACAAACCCGATCCAGCAACTTGATCTGGTCTATTTCCAGACCCGATCCCGCCAAGTCACAGGCCCGGTCCATTTCCAGGCCCGACCAACTCTTGGGCCAGGCCCGTTTTGGGCCAATTTCAGGCCCAGTTTGGGTTGCTTCTGGCCTGCTTTGGGATCACTTCTAGAGCATTTCGAGACCTTATTAAATCGTTTCTATGTCATCTCCGGCTAGATTTGTGGGATCGGCCCAGTTTTGCAGGATCGTCCTAGTTTTTGTAGACTCTCCCCAGCTTCTCAGGCCCGGTTTCTCGTGTGTCACTTCCTTCAATCCTTCGACCTGTTTTCATCACTTAGATTTCAAAACAACAAGCAGATGAGGGGACTTTTCACAGTTTTAGCATGCATTACATATATCAAATATGTATCTCTAGAGATGGACTAACGCGAATGTAACCCTCTATTTATTCAGCTACTCGGTAAGGGAAAACTGTTGACATAAAATGTGGCAAAGGGTCCGGTCGAGTGTACTCCTTTCAACTATATGCATTTGTGAGAAACTTTAATTAGATAAATTGATATTAAATACGATTTTTATAAGACGTTATGATGTATTGAATGTTTAGGCATAAGATGCAAATGTAACCATGTTGGACATAGAGGTGTGTGTTTAAGAGCCTGTTATGTGCCTTCGGACTGCATGATGAAGTATGTTATTGATTTTGGCTTATTATATCAGAACATGTTTACACCGTTATACTTGATCCTGGCATTATGTGTATGTAGGGGAGGTAAATCCGTGATTCAGTCAACTGAAAGGACATTGACCGAGAAAACTCAGAGTCAGCCGATTGAATCTGTGATTTAGTCGACTGAAAGGTTAAGAGTCAGGGCTTAAACAGTTCCGATTTGGATTTCAGCAGACAAAATATTGTATTCAGTAGACTGAAAGTCTATAGTAAAGGCAGAGAATAATAGTATTCGGGCATGATTCAGTCGACTGAATTGAAAAGTTTAAATTTTTAATAAATTTCCAGAAACTTTAGTTAATCTGGAAGAATGTAAGGGATGATAGGAATTAGATGGATAATCAAATTGACATATGTATGTGATTAAATTCATTATGGTAAAGAGATTTCGCAAAGGGTTAGCGATTCGGTGTGACGAGATCGTTGAACGGTATGTTCACAAACAGCAAAGATAGTAAACTGGAATTTGGTAGGATTCCTACCTTATTGAAATATATGTGGATCTTAAATATATATTTGTGTTGTTGATTTGTATTTCCAAACATGATGACTTACTCGTGTTGCTGATTTGTATTTCCAAACATGATGACTTACTTTGATTAAAGAAATGTATATGATTATGAACTGTTTTCGATGGTAACATGTGATTTGAAATGAAAAAGCATTATTTCATTCATGACCTCATGCATGGCATGGGAGGGAGTACATGGGACAACAAGCCAAGTTATTAGTTGTCCGGACATGACTTGGGGCTTGAAAACTAGCTTGAAATAAACTATGTGAACCATTGATATTTTGGCCTTGTCCGGGATTGCTAGATTTGGGTACGATGTAATTTGGGCCAAAGAGCTCCGGGGTAACCAGTCCAAAAGCCCTACGCAGAGGGAGGAGTCCACGATCCATCGGTAATTCCCATTAACATATGTGGGGAGGTATAACAGTGACCTAGTGGTGTCGTCACAAAACACTGCGGACGTAAATGGCCAAGGGAACACCTTGATATGGCTTTATTTTATCAAGGAAACTATTGATATGATTTGTATTGTGATTGGATATGGAGGTTGGGTAGGGGATCATTGGCATATGACACCCATGACATGAGACATACATTAGCATGACTTGGATATGATTATCATGCGCTGCTTTTAATACTATGAGATGCTTTACTGTTTTGATTTGATGTATTTATCATGATTTTCATATGGATCCTATGTGTACATAACCCTATTTGGAATTCCTACTGGGCACGTTGACTAACACCCTACTTCTACCCTTTAGATGATGGACAGGAAACGACAAGGACTTGGGACATGATGGAGCCAAGCATAGGAGTTTGGGCAGATTCATTCTTATATTACTTACTTTTGATTTTGGAATGATTTATTGAGATAATTGATAATTTTGGAATTGTAATAACTTAGATTTATTTTGCTATGGTTTGATGATATTTTGGATATTTAAGTTTCATATAATTTAATAGTGATTGGTTTCCTTGCTTATTAATATAATGGATATGGATAGTACTTTTATTCATATAATCATTCCACAGTTAAATGTAAAACGTGTGAACTGTTTTAGTGGACTTGGTCAAGGCACACGTATTGGTGGCCAGTTAAGGATCGGGTTTTGGAAACTCTGACTTAGCTTGCGTCATGAGGTCTACCCGCTCTCTGTCACTCATTTATAAAATATATATATATACTCTGACTTGTGACAAGTGAAAAAGCGTGGGGCATTACATGAGGTGTCTACCTTTGAGATTAGCTTCTCCGTTATTCTCAGGCGGTCGAGACCCCCATAGAGGATGTGTAACGCCCCGCCCTTTTTCATTGGCTTCTTTTCGTAAATTCAGAGTCTAATTTTTTTTTATAACAGAGTAGAGTGATAGAGCGCGGGACGTCACGACACGAGCTAAGTCCAAACTTCCAAAGTCTGACCCTTAACTAGCCAACCCTATGTGTGCATGGACTCAGTCTAAGAAAACGGTTCACACATAGCAATATAAACATGCGGAATAAAAATCATAACATGCGGAAACATAATAGAACACAGTTTTATTCCATTCGGATAGCAAAGTACATCAAGTCTTTAATCATCATTGTCATAATTATTCAGTAAAATATCCAACCATAGCAAATTCATCTAAGTTATTACAAGCCGAATTCTAGATACTCAAAATACAAGCCCATGAGTATCTTAAACAAAATATAAGTTATAATCCTCCAAGCTCCTATGTTTGGCCCATTTCGCAGTTCATCGTTCTCCTTGTTTCCTGTATCAACCACTAGGTTAGAAGTAGGGCGTTAGTACAACGCGCCCAGTAGGTATTCCAATTAGGGTTAACACATGGGTTAGTACCAAAATTCCAGATATAATAAAATATATCAAAACTAGTTATAATAAATCATACCATACTTATAAAGCATTTTATCCAAACAGTGTATGATAATAGAGATCCAATCATACAAATAAAAACCAGAAACCTTGCATGATAATAAAAGTCATAATCATGCCGAGTCAATGCCATGCCATGCTATCATATGCAATGAGTCCCACCCATCACAAAATATCCTCTTGATGGAATGCTCTTCATCAAGGTATCCCCCACGATTATTTTAAGGATGCCCCGACGGAGTGGTAGATCTCCGGAATCTTCTTGATGGAAATCACATCAAGGTATCCCCCACGATTGTTTTACGGACGCCCCGACAGAGTGGTGGATCTCCGACTATATTTCACACATAGTATCCTCTTGATGGAATTCTCCTCATCAAGGTATCCCCCCACGAGTACTTTACGGACGCCCTGACGGAGTGTGGGTCCCCGGCTACATATCATCCCTCCCATGCCATGCATGAGATGCAAATGCCAATGAAAATACATGCTATTTTATCATATAAACATAGCATTAAAAATCACATTTTGAAACGTATCCAACACATGCTATTTTAATCATATAAACATAGCATTTAAAATTACCATTTGAAACATATCCTTTGCAACATAAATTCATCAAAAATAAGATAAAAATAATGTACATAAACCCATGGTTTCAAAGAGGTGAAATCCTACCAAAGACCGTTAACGTGTCCTTGCGTCTTTCGTCCGGTAACCGCTCACGATCGTAAACACCTTGTGAAGTTTCGTTACCTTATAACATATTAATCAATCAAAACCAAATCCCACTTGATTTACAATATTTTAAGTCCATAAACCAATCCCCATGGGGTTCGGCCACACACCATGGCCAAACCCATGGTCCCTTATTTTTTACCATAATTACAACAATGCCATCCATGGCTAACATAACCCGTGACCTACCATTTTCACATTTATTTACCAAATTGCCATTGGTCTAACCTTTAGTTAATATTTCATTTTAATTACAATATTGTCATTCATGGCTAACCTTCCATTTTAGCAAGTATTTACAACCTTGCCATTGGTCTAATCATAACCAAAACATACCTCTTGTTTAGGTTAGAAACATAGATTCATAAACATCTAAGTTCACCAAATAATTCCAATGGGGTTCGGCCATACACCTTGGCCGAACCCATGGTCTAGCACTTTCACTCTTATTTACCACTTTGTCATTGCCTCCAACAACTTAGGCTTAGGTTCCAACACATGGGTCCATTTATTTATTTTAAACATTCATAACACTCCCAAATAATTCATAACCGATTCCATCAACTTATGTTTGAGTTTCAAAACATAGTTCCATTAATTCTACATAATTACCATATTGCCATCCAAGGCTATAATTCCATTATTCTCACCCTTCATCCCTTGGTTTGGTGAACCATTCATTAAAATTATGCAAAGACCCAAACATGGCCCATTAACAAGTTCATGGGGTTCGGCCATACACCATGGCGGAACCCTTGATGTTTCTTTTCCAACGTTTCTTTTCAATGGTTCACCAACTTAGGTCCATAAACCATAACCTATACTTGCATCCTCCCTTTAAAATTCACATAAACATAAACCCATAAAATTGGTTTATGGGGTTCGGCCAAACACCATGGCCGAGCCCTATGTCCATTAATTTCATTGCAATCATTATTAGAAAATCCATAAATCAAGGTTTCCAAATTTATCATCCACCCTTCCATAACTAGAAGGTCTCCAACCTTATTATCCACTTTCCATAATTAGAAACCTTCCTATTTAATCTCCACCTTCCATAATTAAATCATAACTCAAGGTTCCTTCCATAATTAGATAGTTTCCAAACCTAGGATCCAACCTTCCATTAAATCAATTAAAATATAACAACCATACTAAAACAACTCCATGGGGTTCGGCCATACACCATGGCCGAACCCTATGGAGTTCACAATCCTCCTTCTACAAATTATTAAGCATTGATCTTACATTTAATCCATTTAATCCTTTCAAAAATCATATAACATTAACATCAAATTTATTCCCATTTAAACTTAACCAATACTCTTCCATGGGGTTCGGCCATGCACTATGGCCGAGCCCTATGGTTCTTTCTTTCCATTAAATTAAACCATGATCACCCAATTAATCAATCAACATTATTAATATCCTTTCCATGGGGGGTTTTCAACCCTTTTACAATCAATAAATCAGTCCACATGATTCAATGTCTAAAAAACCCCAAATCCATAATTGTATTTGGTGGGGTTCGGCCATACACCATGGCCGAACCTCGTCCTTTCTTTTCTATTAAAATTATCAAAATGGTCTTCCATTCTTCTTCCATGGGGTTCGGCCATACACTATGGCCGAATCCTATGGTTCCTTATCTTAAACAAAATATTAAAACACATACCGGTTCCGCGACTCATTCGGCTTGTTCTTGCTCTTTCATTCCGTTCCTTCCTTCCTTAGCCTTTTTCTTCTTGCCGTGAACACCTTTGCTGGCTGCCTTCTCTTCCTATTGTTAATGCCGAGAATGGGGATTGAGAGAGAGGGAATTCGGCTATGGTGTAGGTGTGATGTGCGCCCCCTCCTTCCTCTCTTTATAGACTTCAAATTGTTCCAATAATAGAAGGTGCCTTGCGCCCTTCTTATTAGAAATTTCTTAATGTCGTGCGCCCTTATGTGTTTCTTATTTAATAAAACTCTAATCAGCTAATGCTTAGAATATAATTGCCGTGAGCCCTTCTCCTTTATTCCACTCAGTCCTATCTTATTAAGATAACAAAACCCTTAAGTTTAGTCATCCTTAATGCCGTGTATCCCTTGTGGTTGCCTCTCTTGTATCTACGTTCCAATTGGTCCAATCTATATTTAGATAATGCCATGCGCCCCTCTCCCTTTAATTTAGCCATTGCCTTAATGCCATTCTTAATCAAGGGAAATACCCCTTTTTTAAATAATCTTATGCGCATTACATAGATGTGCAAATCTTCTATATTCGGCCAATTAATATCCATACACGGCCATGCATAATTATTTAATTTTAAACATCTTATTATTTGGCAATCCTTGTTAAATTAAAACTCCTAGAATCTAGTCATCCATATCTTCCAGATTTCCTTTATGTGCATAATCATAGATATTCAAATCTTCATACTCGACCATAGTAATCTATCTCTATCTAGATTAGATAACTTCCTCATTTGGATTTAGACAATCGAATGCCATTTCCTAATCCAATTTATCCCAACTTGTGGCCCATTTTAGGACCATCCCAAAATCTTTCATGTGCATGCAATTAATCCAAAATCCCTTATTTATATATATTGCATTACAAATTAAATTCAACCCCATTTATTTGAAACCATTTACCGAAACCGTTGGGTCGAAAATGGGCAGTCACCCAACACATTACCCATCCAAGGTTCATATTTAACAATTCACAAATTCAATGGGTAATTTTCACATATAATAATAACTTGAAAATTTGGGGTGTTACAGGATGCAGGGTTTCCCCATTGCATTCCGGTGGTTGAGCCGGTTGTGCATTGTGTGGTCTCCCGTTTGCATTGGTAGGGAGACCAGAGTTGTTAGGGAACCGTTGTGAGATATGGAGATGATGTCTCCGACTGGTCAGTGGGACTATTGGTTGATAGCAGTACAGTTGAGCACTTATGTACGTAGGCATCCATTCTATTATGATGTTAATTATATTTCACACATGATATATGTTTATGTTATCGACAGGTGATATGCTTTACCTCTCCACTGAGCTAGTAAGGTCACCCTTTACCTTTTGGTAGGGAGACCGGAGCTTGTTGGAGGGCTTCATGTGGGCTACCGAGATGATGTCTTGGATTTCGTCGGTAGACCATTAGTTGGTGGTGTGGTTGGATATCGTGCATATGGGAACCTTTGTTATTATGATATTTTTACATTCGTACATGTGATATCTATTTATGTTGCTTACTTGTGATAAGCATTATCTCTTCACTGGGCTAGTTAGCTCAGCATTTACCTTTCAGATATCCGATTGCGAAAAGGCCAGGCGGGCCCCTTGAGGAAATACCTGGAGAGGAGTAAAAGCAATTAAATGTCTCATATTATGCTCATGCTTTAGATTTGGAGAGACTCTTGTTTGTATGAACTCACTATCATGTGTTTTGTTTGTATGATTGTATAACTATATTGAACAGTCGATGGTAGTTTGTTGTGTCTATTATTATATTGGTCTTGGATTTTATTAGGTTGTTGAGCGGGAGGTAGTTACCCTGTTTAAAAAAAAAATGCCGGATATCCGTTCCTTGCTTATGTTTTAAGACTTTTCAGAGATAACTCACCCGTAGCGGGATGGGGTGTTACAATTGGTATCAGCGCGCGATTCAACTCTCGGATTGTGCATGGGACAAAGATAGATGTTATGATAAGTAGATATTAGGTTCATCCCCTGTGTGATAGGGTAGATTGAACCAGGTTCTAGGGTAGTGCATAGACACCCTAAGTTTGTGTCGTATGCTTAATGCGTTATTTTCAGTTAGTTTGCTTGAGCCATATCTAGTGGTTGATTCTCACTCGATTTAAAGTCGACCGGAGTATGCTTCGCCTGTGAGTCGGTGGTAAGGTCGATCGCTCATTTGAGTGTGTGATACACCATGACATGGTCACGAAATTGTGGGACGTGAATCTCTAGGTTTTGAGTCAGATTGGTCCTATTCCTTATGGTAATTAAATGTGTTCCTCATTGGGACCCATGATAGAGTAGGTCCTCACCTTAGAATTCAATACTGTGATGGAGTCACGGGGCCTTCAAACTGTGTTCGAGTGTTGTTGTTGTTATCTCCTGGCTGTCAAGCGGATGGGAACCCTTGAGGCCGCCTAGGCATTGGCAGGGAGATTGTGGGTATATCTCCTAGGTTCGTAGGAGGCTCGTGTTTATAGTGCAAGGCCACTCTTTGTTAACCTCGCTTGTAACTATTTGGTATAGAGATTGATTCATTGGAAATCTATGGGTGTCTACCGAGTGAGTCCGGCTAGCTTACTCTGTAGATGGCCGATGGAGTTCCATGAGAGGTTGATGGGCTTGGTGTGTTTGAGTTGTCAGTTAGGCCCATTTTGGACTTAGGACTGCAGAAAGTGCCTAGGGGCCGAGCTTGTGGTTGAATGTCTAGTTCTAGGATTCTGATGGGTCCAGCGTTATGGCTAGAGGTAGATGTGGATTTGCTAAGAGCTTTTATTGGTTAAATTGGTGGGGTTGACAATTGAGACTCAGATGAGCCTGGTGTATGGTTCGATTTCGTTGTATGAGTGAGTTGGGAGCTCGACGTTTTGAGTGAGGCACATAGTTGTTTCTTAACTCTTGACCGGTGTATTGCCCGTTTCCAGTGCTCCTAAGCTTGGCTCTGTTCACGTCCTTCGTTCCGTCCATTCCCTGTATCATCATCTAAGGTAGAAATAGGGTGTTAGTCAACGCGCCCAGTAGGTATTCTGAGTAGGGTCAAACACATGGATTAGTATAAAACTCATAATAGATACATAATGTCAAAATCATGCAAGTCAATGCCATGTCATGGGTGTCATATGCCATGATTCCCCACCCATCAATCATATCTCAATCACATAAATAATCCTCTTGATGTACAAACCACATCAAGGTATGCATTGTCATGACTCCCCACGTATGCCTTATCGGTCCCACTGAACGGAGCGTGGACTCCTCTTTCATTTCAAACATCATAATCGAAATTAGTGAGGATCCCTCCCCACGTTTGTTTATCGGATATCCGAATGGAGCGTGGACTTCTCTCATAAGTTCCCTCCCATGTCATGCATGAGATGTGAGTGCATCATGCCATTTCATATTAAACATATAGAATTGAAATCCCATCCTTTAAACAAAGCATTTGGATACCAAAAATAGATCACCATACGTAGAAATAAAAACCATCACATATACATAGTCCAAGGTTTTCAACAAGGTAGGAATCGTAGCAATGTCTAAGTATTGTATCCTTGCGTTTTCGTCAAAACCGATCACCGATCACGTCAAAGCCGATCGTACACCCGTTTGTGAAATCCCGTTACCTTATTACATTTAACACATATACATACATCAATTTGGTGATCCATTTGATTTCCATCAACCCTACATCATCCCATATTCTTTTCCATTTACGATCATAGTCCTCAAGCCGGTTAAGACCCCCAAGAGGGTTCGGCCATACATCATGGCTGAAGAGTGTTTAATTCCACAAAAACGCATTAGTGACGTTCGGCCATACAACATGGCCGAACCTCACTCTTTTGGTTTTGGCCACCTTCTTTTAATCCTTGCTTATTTTAAACCATGCGAGTCAATCCTCATTCAAACTTTTATTTCTTGATCATAGTTAATCATTTAACTTGATAAAACACCTAGGTCCATAAAAATATCATCCATGGGAACCCATGGTTCTTCCATTTCATCTTCTTTCCATCTTAACCATCATTTCTTTTCCTTTTATTTATTAGCTTGATCACCCATAGTCAATCATTTAATTTCTTAAACATACTTAGATCCATAAAATGATCCATAAAAATTCCTCCATGGGGTTCGGCCATACAACATGGCCGAACCCATGTTTCCTCCTCTTCATCCTATTTCCATTTCATATTACCTTGAGGATGGGTGTTTACATCCAACACGTTCTAGCACTTGATGGGGTTTGGCCATATAACATGGCCGAACCTCATCTTGTTTTTCTTTGAGTCCTCAAATGGTCCTTATATATCAAACATAGGGTTCGGCCATGCAAGGGGCCGAACCATGTTCTTGATTATTCTCTTTATGAAATTAGCCCTTATATTTAACATACATAAGGTCATTCATAAGTCATTTATACACATAGTTCTTAACATCAACCATTAATCATATTTATATAACCATAATCTTCATCATCATAACTTCATTTGTTCAACCTATCTTACCCACCAACAAGGTTAGGGTATTTTCATTCCAAATGCTTAACCATCTTCTTGGATGGATTTTTCTTTTACATTTCATGGCCCATAACATTTCGGCCACCCTTTTCAATCCGAAATGGAACCCCGTGGTTTCAGCCATTCCATAGCCAATACCATAGTTTCCTTAGCCTCTTTTAATCAATCATCCTTGCTAAACCATACATACCTATTCTGCGACTCCTCCGTTTCTTTAGGTCTGATTTTGCTCCTCCATCCTTCTCCTTCCTTAGTCCTTGTCCTTCCTCCAAGTCTAGAGCCAAAATGGGAGGAAGAGAGATTGAAAGCCTCCTTGATCTTTAATGGAGTATTCGGTCAAAGTATTGATTGAGAAAGGGAGAGGGTTTGAGATGAAAACCCCCAATGGATGGTTCGGCCAAAGAGGTTGCTTGAAAGAGGGAGAGAGGTGAGAGTTCTTTTGTTCAAGAGGGAGGCAGAGAATGAGATGAAACTCTATTTTTTTGTCTCAAGGAGAGGGGATCGGCCCTATGGTTTTGGTGTGAGCCTTTGTTACTAATCCTAATTGTAACACCCCGGATTTTCAAGTTATCAATATTTATGAAAATTACCCATTTAATTTGTGAATTATCAGATATGGACCTTATATGGGTAAAATGTTGGGTCATTGCCCAATTAAGACCCAACAGATTGTGGAATTGGTTTCAATAAAATTAAATGGGGCTGAATTAAAATGGTAATGAAACATAATTATAAATAAGGGATATGGGTTAAGGATATGCCAATAGAGGGAATTTGGATTAATTGTCATGCCCGTGTATGAAGATTTGCATATCCATGAATATACGCATAAGGGGATTACTAAATAAAATAGGTGGCTTGGCCGTGCATGTGAGATATTTAATCCATGATATGTGCATGGAGTGGAGGCCAATGAAGGATATACGTATGAGGTGTATGAAGATATTGATGAAAAGATTTAGGAGTTGCTTAGGCTGTGTATGGGAGATATGCATATCCATGAGGATAGCAATTACAATCTATGCACATGGCAAAAGGTGTCTATTTATACATATCCATGAGGATAGCAATTGCAATCTATGCACACGGCAAAAGGGGTCCCTTCCTTGTTAAAAACGGTACTAAGGCAAGGGCTAAACATGGGGGGCATGGCACCTTCTAAATTTAGGATTTAGATTGGCCGATTGAGAGTTTATAGAAGGGAGGGGCATAAGGCAACAAGGGGCGCATGGTACCTTCTAAATTAGGACCGATTGGAGATTAATAAAGTAGAGGCAACAAAGGGGCACACGGCACATCCAAATCAGCAAGGTCTTGACGTTGGGTGTGCTCTTGGCAAGAAGGTGTTCTCAGCTTTGTGAAAGATCAAGGAGGAGAAGAGGCTAAGGAAGAAAAGGATTGGAAGAGCAAGAACAACCGAAGGAGTCGCGAAACTGGTTAGTATTTGATAATTTTGTTTTCAAAAAAAAATAAGGAACCTATGGCCGAACCCCATGGAAAAAAATCAAGGGATGAATGTTGAGGTTTAATAAAAAGGGATGAACCATAGGGTTCGGCCAATAATGCCCCGCCCTTTCTCACTAAGCTTTCCGAAAAATCAGAGTCTATTTTTTCTTTTTTAAATAAAGAGTGAGATAAAGAGCGGGACGTCACGACGCGAGTTAAGTCCGAACTTCTAAAGTCCGACCCTTAACTGGCCAACCCTACAGGTGCATGGACTAAGTCCATGAAAACAGTTCACACGTGAAAAGATACTTGTGAAATTAAATCATAAACTACGGATTATAATAGAACCTAACTCTAGTCCATTTTTAGATAGCAAAGTACTTCATCAATTATAAATGTTTAACTTAACTTAAATCATCAAAGTAACCATATACAAACCATAGCAAATATCTAAATTATTACAAGTCCATGAATAACATAAATAAAACAATAATATCCAATCACATATCCAAGCTCCTATGCTTGGCTCCAATGTTTAAGACCATTTCATCATTAGCATTCATCTATTATTTTCCTGTTTTGAAACCATTAAAATTAATAAAACACACTACTGACATTCAACATCTAGAAACCCTAAGTCCATACATATCCCTTGGTGGGGTTCTGCCATACAACATGGCCGAACCTCACCCTTTGGTTTTGTGCCCTTCTTTCCATTTTAAATCTCCTAGAACATTCATAAACTTTCCATGGTTTCCATTCTTCAAGAACCATAAAATATCCATGGTCCCTCCATGGGGTTCGGCCATGCTCTTTGGCCGTTCATCTTTCCCATTAAAATACCCAAATTAACCCCCAAATTTTCTTCCATGGGGTTCGGCTATGGTCCCTTTTAAACAAAATTTTATAAAGATTACTTACCGGTTTCGCGACTCCTCCGGTCTTCCTTCGCTCCGGCTTGTTCTTTCAATCCTTTCTTTCCTTAGCCTCTTCCTCCTTCCTTCTTACTTCTTTTGGCCGAGTGTGAGAGCTTGAGAGAGAGATAGAGTTCGGCCAAATTATGTGGGTTTGAGAGAGGATCGGCTTTGAGTGAAAGGGAGAGGTGTTTGGGATGTAAACTCTAAGTTCTTTTCCTCTCTTGTCTTAGTGAGTGGTCGCTAAGAGAGGGTGTCAGGGAGAGAGATAGCCAAGAGGGAGAGCGAGAGTTGAGTCTTGTTTGAATTTGAAAATTAAACCCCAAACTCCCCCTTATCTCTCCAACGTGTAGCCTTGTTTAAAATTGAAATTTAAACTACCTTCATTATCTCTCCATGTAGGAGTTTCTTCTTCATTATCTTCCCTATCTCTACATGAGATAGAATTCTCAAAACTCCAACGTGTATGCCATTGAATTTGAATTTTTAAATGTATAACTGTCTCCATTATCTTTCCATGTGTATCCTTGTTTTGATTTTGAAATAAGCCAACCTCCCTACCTCTCCAACGTGTAGCTCTTGTTTGAATTTTGAAATAAACCATCTTCATCTCTCCAACGTTTGAGTTTGAAATAAAAACAATACTCTTCCATCTCTCCATCGTTTAAATTTTGAAACAAACCAACCTCCTCACCTCCCCAACGTGTATCCTTACCTTTGTTTTGAATTTGAATTCTAAATGTAAAAACGGTCCATCCCAACTCATTTGAATTTAAAATGTAAACCGTCCATCCCAACTCATTTGAATTTGAATTTGAAACATAGACCGTCCATCCCATTATTTGAATTTTGAATTTGAAACATAAACTGTCCATCCCAACTCATTTGAATTTTGAATTTGAAACATAGACCGTCCATCCCATTATTTGAATTTTGAATTTGAAACATAAACCGTCCGTCCCAACTCATTTAATTTAACTCACCACTTAATTTACTTCAAATCAACTCAACTTACTTGGTGGTCAACCAAGTCAAACACGACACATTGGGTCCCAATTGGACATTTTGGCCCAATTAACAACTTTGACCCAATTGAATACATCTTACCCAATTATTCCAATTGCAACCATATCCAAAATCCGTTGGGTCTTAATTGGGCAATTGACCCAACCCTTTACACATCTAAGGTCCATATCTAATAATTCACAATGTAAAATGGCAAAATTCATATATATTAATAACATAAAATTCCAAAGTGTTACACGGCCATGTTGTATGGCCGAACCCCATGGAAGGACTTTGGTGAAGATTCTAGACCATGGAGTATGGCCAAACCCCATAAATATTTATGGAATTATGTTCATGTACTTGGAACATGGAAAATGATGGGAAAGGTTATTTATGATTTATTTAAAATGGATAGAAGGTTTGATGGTTTTAGATGCAATTAGATCATGAAAAACCATGGAGGGTGATGATGTTTTGATTGCATTTAAAAGAGAACATTATGAACCATAGGGTTCGGCCATGGTGTATGGCTGAACCCCATGGAGGTGTATTGGTATTGTTAATGGATTTTAATTGATTAAAATGGAGAGACAATGATGGAGGTAATGGCAATTTGGTAATATCGGCTGAAAATGAAAGATAATGGGTTCGGCCATGGTGTATGGCCGAACCCCATGAATCTTGTTAGTGGGTTATTTATTAGCCTAAGTATATTGTAAATGAGAATAATGGAATAATAGCCATGGATGGCAATATTGCAAATAGGTGAAAATAATGGACATAGGGTTCGGCCATTGTGTATGGCCGAACCCCATGAATTATATGATGGATCATGTGTTGGAATATTTTAAGGGACACTTAGAGTGGTTATGCATGTTTAAGGTAATGAGGGATTTAATTACATATAGACCTATGTTCATGGTTTATGTTATTGGTTATGTTATTAGGTATAATGGCATTACTGTAATTAAGTGAATTAATGGACCATGGGTTAGGCCATGGTGTATGACCGAACCCCATGGAAATTATTTGGTGGACATAGGGTCTATGTATGGCATATTAAAATGAATGAAATATTAATTAAAGATTAGACCAATGGCAAAGTTGTAATAAAGGGTGAAAGTGATGAATTATGGGTTCGGCCATGATGTATGGCCGAACCCCATGAGGAATGGTTTATGGACTTAGACATAATAGGAGATCAAATGGAACATGGTTTAATTGATTGATGTATTATAAGGTAACGGGACCTCACAAGGTGTGTACGATCGTGAGCGGTTACCGAACGAAAGCGCAAGGACACGTAGTGGTCTTTGGTAGGATTCCACCTCTTTGAAACCATGGGTTTATGTACAATGTTTCTTATCTTATTTGATGAATTTATGTTGAAAAAGATATGTTTTAAATGTGAGTTTTAATGCTATGTTTATTATATAAAATAGCATGTGTTTCATTGGCATCTCATGCATGGCATAGGGTAAAGGATATGCAATCGGAGGGGCCACACTCCCTCGGGGCGTCATAAAAACCTATGCGGGATACCTTGATGTGCTTTTCCATCAGGAAGAAACCAGAGGGGCCACACTCCGTCGGGGCGTCCGAAAGACCTATGTGGGGTACTTATATGTACTTGTAATGGGTGGGACTCATTGCATTTGACATCATAACATGGCATGGATTGTAATAGCCCGAATTTATAAATCAATATATATATATATATATATATATATATATATATATATATATATGGCAATTATTTGTTTTAATAATGGAAAAAAAAAAGGGGAACCTTGATGTCATGAATATTAAATGGATCATAATTTGGACAAAGGCCCAAGCGTGGTCCAATGGACCATGGATTTGATGAGATCCATCAAAAGGATCAATGATGGTCAAAGTGGGCCCGATAACCATGTGGGACCCAACGGATCAAATTGATTCAAACTCCAGGGTAAATGGCAAGAAAATAAATATAATTGGGCCATGGGTCCAATGATGACCCAATAAAGGGAATGGATTGAATTGATCACCTAAGTTAATGAGGGAATAATCAAAATGGTATAATCAAGTGGGACCCACCTCCACCTCATCAAGTGAGGTGGCATGTGGACCAAGGAAAAGGTGGGGCCGACTATCATGGTTGACTTGGTCAACCATGGATGAGTCAAAATGGAATTAAAAAGGACCCAAATAAATAAAGTTGATTTAATTAATGTAAAACACCTAAGTTTAGTCTTGAATAGACTAAGGGGCATAATCAAGTGGGGTCCACCTCCACCTCATCAAGTGAGGTGGCGGTTGGCTAAGAAATTTGTGGGGCCGGCCACCATGGTTGACTTGGTCAACCATGGGTGGATACATGAAAGAATTGAAGGGAATTAAATAGGAATTAAATTATAAAATAAAAGGGGCTAAGTTAAGAAAGAAATTAAATAATGGAGTGAGTCACATAGGAGAGGGGGGTGAGTCAAGATGGTTTCCCATCTTAATTGACTCACCAAACTCATTCGAATGGGTTGTGACTCAAACCCATTCCAACCACCTCCACTAAGGAGAAAAAGGCCCTAAGATTGGGGGCATGCAAGGCCATACCCCCTCCATGCTTGGTTGGTGGGATCATCATGGAGGAGTGTAAACCAAGCAAGCCAAGACTAGATGGAAAGAGGGGTTTTCCATCTCATTCCTCTCATCTCACTCTCTCCCTCTCCTCTCCAAACCGTCCTCCCTCTTGCAAGACCAAGAATACACTAAGGAAAGAAAGAGAAAGAGACTTAGAAGGAAGGGAAGAAGAAGCTAAGAGTTGGCCGATCACTCCTAAGACCAAGACTTGTGATATTTTCCCATTCCCTCCTCCGTTTTTCTCTCTCAAAGCTGCTACACTTTGGTCGAACCAAACCTTGGTGACCTTACCTTAATCAAGCTCACCATTGGCCGAGTATCAAGGAGGAAGAAGAAGGAGAAAGGCTAAGGAGCAAGAGGAGCAAGAGACAACCGGGAAAACCAAGGATTGTAAGTATTTCCAAACATGTCGTTATGTCTCTTTTAAGAGAAATCGCGAAGGAATGAAGTACAAAACATGCAATGGAAAGGACTGACAAAACAGTCAGTTGACTGAATCAGAGATTCAGTCGACTGAACTGATAATGGACGAACCAGAAACGAAGTTCTGGGAGTTTCAGCCGACTGAATCAGGGATTCAGTCGACTGAACTAATAATGGCCGAAACAGAAGGAGTTTCTGGGAGTTTCAGCCAACTGAATCTGATGATTCAGTCGACTGAACACAAACGTCTTGGATAAGAAAGGGGTTCTGGAAGTTTCAGCCGACTGAATATATGATTTAGTCGACTGAAGGAATGCGTATTAAACACGTAAATGGATGGTTGATGGTTCAGCCGACTGAATCTATGATTCAATCGACTGAAAATAAACTGGTAGAACAAACAGATAATCTGATTTAAAATCAGCAGGACTGAATCTATGATTCAGTCGACTGAAAGGGTATGAACCATGTTTCAGCCGACTGAATGTATATTTCAGTCCACTGAAACTGAACTGGCAAGACAAACAGACGATCTGATTCAAAATCAGCCGACTGAACTCCTAGTTCAGTCGACTGAATTGAAATATACAGTTTTTGAATATTTTCTAAGACACTACTAATCCGATAGGATAAATGGAGATGATATTAAATTAAAGGGACTGATTTTAAGGATCCTATGACATGATGGGTAAGTCATTAATGGATCTAGGTGTATAGATCAGTTAAGGATTGAATTGTATACGTGTTGAAATCAATGGAAAAAACGGCCAAGAAAAGGGCTGATTATGGTAATCTTATAATGTGGTTAAAGATCATTACTGAACATAGGTTTATGATCAGTTAGAGACTTAATCGTGGATAAGATATAGACTAACTTGGGAAATGTATAATAAGGTATTGGCACATCGCAACGGTACGCGAACTGACGACCCGAATTATCGGACGAGAACAAAAAAGGACGTTATCAGTATTTGGTAGGATTCCTACCTTTTTGTAAGCCGTGGATTATATGTATGTGATGTTTTCCGTATTTGATTTTGGAAATTATATGATTTATTATTACATGGATTTTATATGGTATGGATTATATTCTAAATGCTATGGACGGTATTTTACATGCTATGGATTATATTCCTATCCTATGGATTTTATATTATGGATATGAAATGTATATATATATTACATAGCATAATGCACTTACATCTCATGCATGGCATGGGCGGAAAATAAAGGAACCGGAGTCCATGCTCCGTCGGGGCGACCGAGAACAGACATGGGGATAGCCTGATAGGCTATAACCGGAGTCCATGCTCCGTCGGGGTGACCGAGAACAGACATAGGGATAGCCTGATAGGCTATAACCGGAGTCCATGCTCCGTCGGGGCGACCGAGAATCAGACATGGGGATAGCTCTTATGCTATAACCGGAGTCCATGCTCCGTCGGGGCGACCGAGAACAGACATGGGGATATTGATATGGTATCACCGGAGTCCATGCTCCATCGGGGCGACCGAGAAGCAAACATGGGGACACCTTGACGAGGATTTGCCGTCAAGGGGGATATGATATTTCATGATGATGTAGATGATGGGTGGGATGCATGACATAGACACCCATGGCATGGCATTCATCATATGGTTTTATTATATTGCTATCAGTATGCTTGTTATTGCTAATCCATGTGCTAGCCCTACTCAGAGTCCTACTGGGCGCGTTGACTAACGCCCTACTTCCACCCTAGCTGGTGATATAGGAGACGGAGGAAAAGGTGGATGTGACGGGAGTCAGGCTTAGGGGCTTGGGAAAGCCACTACTTTGTTTATCAAAGTTTTATTTTGGAAATGTTGTAACTCAAGTAGCTTAGCTTGCTGAATTGTAATAATTTTGGATTTCTTACTAGGGTCTGGATTAAACTCTGTACGCTAACATTTTGAGACATAATCATGAACATGGGGGTATTTTGGTAATTTAATGATGTATCTTCCCTTCTATCTAAAAACGGTAGGATAGTATCTAGTACAATGTTCCGCATGTAATTATGTTCCGCGAGCTTACTTCCTACACGTGAACCGTACTCGTGGACTTCGTTCCGCGCACGCGTAGGGTTGGCCAGTTAAGGGCCGGGCTTTATGAGTCCAGACTTAACTCGCGTCGTGACGTCCGCGCCGTTGTCACTTGATTTAATTTAAAAAAAAAAATAGACTCTGAAATATAGTGAAAATGGGCGGGCGTTACATGGATTATATGGTTTTTGATATTATTATATGTGTTGTGTACTAACCATGTGTTAGTCCTAATTGGAATACCTACTGGGCGCGTTGTTCTAACGCCCTACTTCTACCCTAGTGGTTGATACAGGAAACAAGGAGAACGATGAATGCGAAACGGGCCAGGCATAGGAGCTTGGATATGTGATTGGATTTTTTTTATTTATATTTTGATTAAGTTACTTATGGACATGTATTTGAGTGACTAGACTTCGAACATGTAATAATTTAGATGGTTTGCTATGGTTGGATGTTTATTTGGACAATTATGTTATGATAATTCTGATTAAAGACTTGACGTACTTTGCGATCCAAAATGGAATAGAACTAGGTTCTATTATAATTCCACAAGTTATGATTTTAATTCCTCATGTTTATATTGTTATGTGTGAACCGTTTCCATGGACTTAATCCATGCACACATAGGGTTGGCCAGTTAAGGGTCGGACTTTGGAAGTTCGGACTTATCTCGCATCGTGACATCCCGCTCTCTATCACTCTTTGTTTAAAAAAAAAAAAAATAGACTCTGATTTTCGGAAAGCTAAGCTAGTGAAAAAGGGCGGGGCGTTACACTAATCTCCCCAGCCACCCTCATCACTTCTTGGTCTTTCCCATGTGTCCCTTGGCTAACCAAGGAGACACATGGCTTACACTTGGCCTTCTCCCCCTTCCCAATGGCTCGGTCTAGGGTTTCCATGAGATGGAAACCCTCCACCTCCCTCTTTGACTCACTTAAGTCTCTTCAACTTCCATGTGACTCACTTGTGAACTCACTTCCCATTCAACTCAATCTTGATTTGAACTCACCTACATAACTCTTAACTCAAGACTTAGAATTTATTTCTTAATTAATTCCTTAATTCAACTCTCTTCACTTAACCCCCTTGAACTCACCCATGGTTGACCTCAACCATGGTGGCCGACCCTACATGTGACCTTAGACCACACGCCACCTCACTAGATGAGGTGGATTTGGGTCCCACTTGGCTATGCCACTTCCATGTCACCTCATACACTTGCCACCTCACTTGGTGAGGTGGATCCCATGCCTTAGGTCTTAATTGGGTACATGACCCGATTAAATCAATTCATCTTGACCCATTGTGTCCCAATTGGGTATTTGACCCAATGAACTACATTTACCCAATTAATTAAAATCAACTCTAATCCATGATCCGTTGGATCATAATAGGGCCATTGCCCCAATTCTTATCCATCAAACATCCATTCCATCTATAAATCTTAAATTTATCAATTAAAATAGATAATATCCAATATAATAATTGCATTGAAAATCCGGGATGTTACAATAATACCCTATTTTGAAATTTTCGTCCCCAAAATCGAGCAAAGTTGGATTTCAAACAACTCATACAAAAAACTCAGGATGAGCTGCTCTCATTCTGATTCAAGTTCCCAGGTGGCTTCTTATTACCATGTCGATCCCATATCACCTTGACGAACTGAATGGCTCAGTTTCGTAGCACTCTCTGCTCTATCCCGATTACTCTGACCGGTCTTTCAACATAAGTCACATCGCTTTGCACATCAACATCTTGCACGTTCAACACGTGTGAAGGATCAGGATTGTATTTCCTCAACATAGACACATGGAATACATCGTGTAAAGATGATAACTGTGGAGGAAGCGCCAATTGATAAGCCACCTCCCCCACCCTCTTTAGGATTGGAAACGGCCCCACAAATCTAGGCTACAGTTTCCCTTTCTTCCCAAATCGTATGTGTCCCTTTCGTGGTGAGACTTTCAAGAACACTAAGTCTCCCACTTCAAACTCAAGAAACCTCCTTCTCTTGTCAGCGTAGCTCTTTTGATGACTCTGTGCAGTAAGTAGATGTTGTCGTATCAACTTAATCTACTCCGTGGTCTCTGCAACTAGCTCAGGTCCAATAAGTGCAGGTTCACCGGCCTTTGTCCAACACATTGGTGATCTACAGGGTCTACCATACAACGCCTCGAATGGAGCCATCTGGAGGCTTGCCTGTAACTGTTGTTGTAAGAGAACTCAACCAGCGGTAAGTGATCCTCCCATCCACCCTTGAAGTCTAACATAGATGCTCTCAGCATATCCTCTAATGTCTGTATTGTCTTCTCTGACTGTCCATCAGTCTATGGATGGAACGCTGTGCTAATCAATAAGTCTGTCTCCATCGCCGACTGCATGCTCTGCCACACCCTACCAGTGAATCGGCCATCTCTGTCAGACACAATAGTCCTGGGGATACCATGTAGTCTGATGATATCCTTGATGTACCGTTGTCCCAAAGTTTCAGATGAATCTGTCATCTTGATGGGAAGAAAGTGTGCAGACTTGGTCAATCGATCTACCACGACCCATATTGCATCGTTGCCCTTTGATGCCCTTGGTAACCCTGTCACAAAATCCATGGAGATAAGTTCCCATTTCCACTTCAGCACTGGTAAGGGTTTGAGTAGTCCTGGTGGCTTTTGATGTTCAGTCATAACTTGCTGACAAGTCAGGCAGTGAGCAACAAATTCTGCCACATCTCTTTTGAGTCCATGCCACCAATAGTGTCTCTTCAGATCATGATACATCTTGGTGCTGCCCGGATGAATAGAGAGTTTGGTTTGGTGTGCCTCGATCAATAACTCTCTTCTGCAGCTCTGAGGCACATATGTTCTGCCTCAGAATAAAAGACCTTGTCCTGGTCATAACTCCCATTCTGGTATAACCTCACCAGTAGACATTTTAGCCCATATCTCATCCACTTCAGGGTTTGTCCGTTGTACCTGTTCAATCTTGGAAACCATGTTGGATCGTATGATCAGGTTATATATACTCCCATGGTTCTTGATGTACAAATTGAACTCTCAAATGGTATTCAACATTTCCCATTCCTTCCTAATCAAACTGGCCACTGTTCCATGTGACATGCGGCTGAGGGCATCCGCCACTTTGTTCGCCTTGATGGGATGATATCGAAGCGCAAACTCATAATCTTGCAGATATTCCATCATCTGCACTGCCTCATGTTGAGTTCCTTCTGATCAAACAAATATTTAAGGCTTTTGTGATCTGAAAATACCTCAAACTTCTCGCCATAAAGATAGTGTCTCCAGCTTTTTAGAGTGAAGACCACTGCGGCTAATTCCAGATCATGCGTGGGATAGTGGCGTTCATGAATCTTCAACTGTCTTGAACCATAAGACACCACGTGTTGACTTTGAGTGAGAGAACATCCAAGTCCCTCTCCTAAAGCATCACATTATACTTCATAGCCCTTGCCTCTTTCCAGCAAAATCAGAACAGGAGCAGTCGTTAGCTTCTCCTTCAGTTCTTTGAATCTTGGGTTGCATACATCAGACCATTCAAATTTGACTCCTTTCTGAGTGAGTCGGGTAAGTGGAGATGCAATCTTGGAGAAGTCCATAATAAATTTCCTATAATAACCTGCCAATCCCAGAAAGCTGCAGATTTCAGTCACATTCTTTGGAGCTTTCCATTCTCTAACTACCGCCATTTCAGCCGGGTCCATGGCTATACTTTCCGCTGATATGCAATGCCCCAAGAAGTTAACCTCAGATAGCCAGAATTCGCAGTTGCTTGCTTTGGCATACAACTGGTTCTTCTTCAGGGTGTCCAGGACTATCCGTAAATGCTCAGCATGCTCCTCCTGACTTTTGGAATAAATCAGGATGTCATCAATGAAAACAATTACAAACTTGTCCAAGTAAGGACTGAAGATCATGTTCATCAGATCCATGAACACAGCTGGTGCATTGGTAAGCCCAAACGGCGTGACCACATACTCATATAGTCCATACCGCGTTCTGAACGCTGTTTTCTCTATGTCTTCATCCCTGACCTGGATTTGATGGTAGCCTGACATCAGATCAATCTTTGAGAAGTGACTTGAACCCCTGAGTTGATCGAATAGATCATCAATTCTAGGTAGAGGGTACTTGTTTCTGACTGTCAGCTGGTTCAATTTCCTGTAATCTACCCACATCCGAAGAGTACTATCCTTCTTTTTCACAGATAGTACCGGGGCTCCCCAAGATGATGTGTTGTTCAGAATGCATCCTAGTCTGAGCAGTTCATCAATTTGCTTCTTTAACTCTGACAGCTTAGCTGGGGCCATCTAGTAATGCGGCAATGACACTGGAGTAGTGCCAGGATATAACTTGATCTCAAAATCAATCTCGTCTTAGGTGGCAAGCCAGGGAGTTCTGTCTGGAATACCTCCGCGTAGTCTTTCACTACCGCAAGTAGTTCAGCCACCGGTGCCTTGTCTAGTCTGATGTTGTTCAATACAAGGTGGATCAATTCTTCATGTAGTCTCCTGGTCATAGGAATACTCTATTTGTCTGCATGTACCACATATCGCTTTCCCTCAGGCGACCAAAATATCACCCTGCGGAGATGGCAGTCAATATTGCCCTGGATGTTAGCCAACCAATCCACGCCAAAAATGATGTCGTACTCAGTCGTCTCAAGTACCAGATAATTGAACTCGAATCTGAATCCAACAAGTTCAGTGTTTACCACTGTGCATATATGTCCCAGTGATGTGTCTCCAATGGGGGATACAATAGTGACTTCGGTGGACAATTTTTGTACAAGGGTGCCAGTAGCAGATATAAATGCAGCAGATACAAAATAGTGGGATGCTCCGGAATCAAATAATGCGAAAGCATAAGAACTACCAACTACTGCCATACTTCAATCACTGAGTGATCCACCATCTCTGGATGAGGAGCCAAAGTATACAGTCGTCTAGATCTTGTCGGATTAGGTGCCCGTCCGGTCTGGTTATATGCCCTGGATACTTGTGAATGAGCTGATCGAGCTGGAGGACGAAATGAACCCCTGGAGTGAGAACGTCTACTGTTTTACGGACATTCCTCTTGAAATGGTCCTGCTGGCCACACTGGAAACAGGTGCTCACACCTCGAGGGACCTAAGAGACGGATACTAATGGGGAGGGCTAATTGGGACGAAAGCCTCCAGTTGACCCAGTAGAAGGTGATGGTCTCCCAAAGTTGGGTCGGAACCTCTTGCTCGGACGAAAAACATTTCCCCCGCTTTGGCCTCGACGGTTGTCCACAAACCACATTGTCTCTGTCAACTATTGCTCAAGCTATGGTAGCTCGGCTGACCACTTCCGCCAATGTAGGTGACTTGAAGATAATCAATTTGACCCTGATGCTTGGTCGAAGGCCCCGTTCAAATTTACTAGCCTTCCTATACTCTGTGTCCACCATGTATAAAGCATAACATGATAGACGGAGGAACTCCTGGTGATACTCAACCATAGTCATGGTGCCCTGCACCAAAGATATGAACGCTTGTGTCTGGCGCTCCTTCTCTTCTTCTGGAAAGTAGTGATCTAGGAACATAGCCGAGAACTGGTCCCATGTCATCTCAGTCCTTTCCTCTGCTGAAATCTGTGCCTGCTGTCGTTTGATTGCTTCCCACCAGTTGCCGGCATCATCGATCAACTGCGAAGTGGCCAGCAATATTCTCTCTTCATTACCGGTGATCTTCAGTAATGTCAAGATCTTGGTGATGTTCCTCAGCCAATTCTCCGCTCCGGCAGATCCTTCTTTCCCTTTGAAATGAGGGGGAAGCTGCTGTTGGAAGTCTCTAACCATACTTCGATCATGTGCCTCATGGGTGGTCACATTTCCATTGCAGTTCATATGTTGTTGTAGAACGGAAGTGACCACAGCTTGTACTAAGTTTTGTAGCTCGGGAGGTACCACAGGAATATTTACTCTATTCTGCTCCTTCTCTTGGTGTGGTTGTTGCACCTCTTCCTCCACATGCGGGTTTTGTCGAGTTCTTCTTCTCGGAGGCATTTTCCTAAGTCATTGAAACATCGTTCGACTTTTTCTCGTAAAGTTTATGTTTACATAGTTTGGGGAAATTACCAAATAAGCATTTTGTATTTCTTGTTTTTGGGGAAACTTTCTAAGTATCAAGTATTATTTCTCAATTTGGGGAAATCCTAATGTTTCTTGTTTTCAGGGAAACTTTCCTATGTATCAAGTGTTGTTTCTCAATTTGGGGAAAAATCCTGATGTTTCTCATTTTCGAGGAAATATGTCCTATTTTGCTATGTTCAATAAATCCATTTTATAGTGGCTGTCCTTCCCTTGCTATCATTCCTTTTTTCGTCAAGTGTTGCTCTCAGATTGAATGCTTCAGTCTGAGTCTTAACAAAGTAAATTAATCCGGCCCCCTTGTAGTGGACTCCGAAGAGTCAGTCAGTTGAGATTCTTATCTTGTCAGTGAGACATGATACAGTCTTAATCTTACTTCGAAAGTTTCATACTTCCGGTTTCGCTCTAATACCAACTGTAACGCCCCGCCTTTTTTCACTTGCCGAAAATCAGAGTCTATTTTTTTTTTTTTTTGAAATAAAAGAGTGAGAGAGAGCGGGACGCCACGACGTAAGCTAAGTCCGAACTTCCAAAGTCCGGTCCTTAACTGGCCAACTGTACGTGTGCGTGGACTAAGTCCACTAAAACGGTTCACACGCATTAAGGCTATACTTGCGAAATAAACGTAATGCGGAATTAATATGAGATTAAAATTACTAACCCTATCCATTTTTAAGCAAGGAAGTCCATCACTTTAAATTAATCTTAAGTTCAAATGTCCAAAAATAAAACAAACAATAGCAAAATAGTTCTAAGTTATTACAGTCCCAAAATACGAATAACTAAAATTGCATTGTCAAAAATAAAAACTTAAATAAAATAAATCTAAATTATCCAAGCTCCTAAGCTTGGCTCCGTTCACGTCCTTCGTTCCATCCATTCCCTGTATCATCATCTAAGGTAGAAGTAGGGCGTTAATCAACGCACTCAGTAGGTATTCCGAGTAGGGTCAAACACATGGATTAATATAAAAATCATAATAGATACATAATATCAAAATCATGCAAGTCAATGCCATGCCACGGGTGTCATATGCCATGATTCCCCACCCATCAACCATATCTCAATCACATAAATAATCATCTTGATGTACAAGCCACATCAAGGTATACATTGTCATGACTCCCCACGTATGCCTTATCGGTCCCACTGAACGGACCGTGGACTCCTCTTTCATTTCAAACATCATAATCGGAATCAGTGCGGATCCCTCCCCACCTTTGTTTATCGGATACCTGAATGGAGCGTGGACTCCTCTCATAAGTTCCCTCCCATGCCATGCATGAGATGTGAGTGCATCATGCCATTTCATATTAAACATATAGCATTGAAATCCCATCCTAAAAACATAGCATTTGGATACGAAAAATAGATCATCACACATAGAAATAAAAACCATCACATATACATAGTCCAAGGTTTTCAACAAGGTAGGAATCCTACCAACGTCCAAGTATTGTATCCTTGCATTTTTGTCAAAACCGATCACCGATCACGTCAAAGCTGATCGTACACCCGTTTGTGAAATCCCGTTAACTTATTACATTTAACACATATACATACATCAATTTGGTGATCCATTTGATTTCCATCAACCCCTACATCATCCCATATTCTTTTCCATTTACGATCATAGTCCTCAAGCCGGTTAAGACCCCTAAGAGTGTTCGGCCATACGTTATGGCTGAAGAGTGTTTAAGTCCACAAGAACGCATTAGTGGGGTTCGCCCATACAACATGGCCGAACCGCACTCTTTTGGTTTTGACTACCTTCTTTTAATCCTTGCTTATTTTAAACCATGCAAGTCAATCCTCATTCATTCTTTTATTTATGAATCATAGTTAATCATTTAACTTGATAAAACAACCTAGGTCCATAAAAATATCATCCATGGGATTTGTAACACCCCGGTTTTCCAAGTTATTAATATATATGAAAATTACCCATTTAATTGGTGAAGTATTAGATAGGAACCTTATGTGGGTAAAATTGTTGGGTCATTCCCCAATTAAGACCCAACGGAGTGTGGAATTGGTTTCAATAAAATTAAATGGGCCACACGTCTAGATGAGGATGACACACACGCATAGAGGGAACATGGAAAGATTTTAGGAGTTGCATGGCCGTGTATGAAGATTTGCATATCCATGAATATGCGCATAAGAGGATTACTAAATAAAGATAGATTGCCTTGGCCGTGTATAGGGATTTCCATATCCAAGGTTAGGCGCATAAGATCATTTAAAAAAGGGCATTTCCTTGTTTAAGAATGGCATTAAGGAAATGGCTAAAAGAAGGGGCGCATGGCACCTTCTCAATTGGGACCAATTGGAGATTAATAAAGGAAGAAGGGGCGCATGGCACCTTCTAAATTGGGACCAATTGGAGTTTAATAAGGAAGAAGGGGCACATGGAACCTTCTAAATTGGGACCAATTGGAGATTAATAAAGGAAGAAGGGGTGCATGGCACCTTCTAAATTGGGACCAATTGGAGTTTAATAAGGAAGAAGGGGCGCATGGTACCTTCTAAATTGGGACCAATTGGAGATTAATAAAGGAAGAAGGGGCGCATGGAACCTTCTAAATTGGGACCAATTGGAGTTTAATAAGGAAGAAGGGGCACATGGCACCTTCAAAATTGGGACCAATTGGAGATTAATAAAGGAAGAAGGGGCGCATGACACCTTCTAAATTGGGACCAATTGGAGTTTAATAAGGAAGAAGGGGCGCATGGTACCTTCTAAATTGGGACCAATTGGAAGTGATAAAAGGAGAGAACAAGGGGCGCACGGCACACCCAAAAATTAAGCAAAAGGCACACGGCAATTGCTATTGTAACGTGTGGAATTTTTATAAAAGAAGGGCAGCAAGGGCGCACGACACACACAACAACAAGAAGGTGTTCTCGGTTGTGGGAAAGACCAAGAAGAAGTGGAAAGAGGCTAAGGAGGAAAAGGATTGGAAGAGCAAGAACAAGCGAAGGAAAACCATAGAGGAGTCACGGAACCGGTAAGTAATTTTGATAATTTTGTTTAAAAGAAAGGAGCCATAGGGTTCGGCCATGGTGTATGGCCAAACCCCATGGAAGAAGATTGGGGCTTGATTTGAGTATTTTTAATGGAAAGGATGGACCATAGGGTTCGGCCATGATGCATGGTCGAACTCCATGGAAAGACATGGTTATTTTTATGGGTTGGAAACCATGGAAGGACATTGGTTTTGTTTAATGATTTTTTTAAAGAGAGGATTTTGAACCATACGGTTCGGCCATGGTGTATGGCCGAACCCCATGGAAGATGCTTATTAAATTAGAAAGTTTCTAATTATGGACTTGTGGATTAAAAAAGGAAAGAACCTTGATTTATGGATTCAAGAATGGGAATTGCTATAATTGGAAAGTTAGACATCACCATGGCCGAACCCCATGAACCAATGTTATGGATCGGTTTTGGACATAAACATAAGGTAATGGCAATATTGTAATAAAGGCTAAAAATCAAAGATCATGGGTTCGGCCATGGTGTATGGCCGAACCCCATGAAGAATGTTTTGGTTATGGAATTGAACAATGGCAACGATGTAAATAAGTGTGAAAATGATAGACCCTGGGTTCGGCCATGGTGTATGGCCGAACCCCATGGGGAATGGTATATGGTTTTAATGAATGAAGGGTTAGAATAATGGAATGGTAGCCATGGATGGCAATATTGTAAATAAGTAAAATTAATAGACCATGGGTTCGGCCATGGTGTATGGCCGAACCCCATGGGGAAGGTTTGACGGACTTAGGGTTTATGTATGTTGGATTAAATAAAATGGACAGCCATAGATTAAGCAATGGCATGGTTGTAATAAAGGGTGAAAGTGAAGGATCATGGGTTCGGCCATGGTGTATGGCCGAACCCCATGGGGAATGGTTTATGGACTTAAACATAATGTTAAATCAAATGGGACATGGTTTTAATTGATTGCTATATTATAAGGTAACGGGACCTCACAAGGTGTGTATAATCGTGAGAGGTTACCGGACGAAAGTGCAAGGACACGTTAGTGGTCTTTGGTAGGATTCAACTTCTTTGAAACCATGGGTTTACGTACAATGTTTTTATCTTATTTTGATGAATTTATGTTGAAAAAGATGTGTTTCAAATGTGAGGTTTTAATGCTATGTTTATTATATAAAATAGCATGTGTTTCATTGGCATCTCATGCATGGCATGGGGTGAAGGATATGTAACCGGAGGGGCCACACTCCGTCGGGGCGTCCGAAAAACCTATGTGGGATACCTTGATGTGCTTTTCCATCAGGAAGAAACCGGAGGGGCCACACTCCGTCGGGGCTTCTGAAAGACCTATGTGGGGGTACTTATATGTACTTGTGATGGGTGGAACTCATTGCATTTGACATCATGACATGGCATGGTTTATATGGTTTTTAGACTTTATGTTATTATATGCATGTTTTGTACTAACCATGTGTTAGCCCTAATTGGAATACCTACTGGGCGTATTGTTCTAACGCCCTACTTCTACCCTAGTGGTTGACACAGGAAATGAGGGGAACGATGAACGCGAAAAGGGCCAAGCATAGGAGCTTGGATATGTGATTGGATTATATTTTATTAAAGTTACTTATGGACTTGTATTTCAGTAACTAGACTTCGGACATGTAATAACTTAGATGATTTGCTATGGTTGGATGTTTACTTGGATAATTATGTTGTGTTAATGATGATTAAGGATTTGACATACTTTGCTATCTGAAATGGAATAGAACTAGGTTCTATTATAATTCCGCAGTTATGATTTTAATTCTGCATGTTTATATTGTTATGTGTGAACCATTTTCATGGACTTAGTCCATGCACAAATAGGTTTGGCAATTAAGGGTTGGACTTTAGAAGTTCGGACTTACCTCACGACGTGACGTCCGGCTCTTTATCACTCTTTGTTTAAAAAAAAATACTCTGATTCTCGGAAAGCTAAAAGAGTGAGAAAGGGCGGGGCATTACACGATTCGGCCATACAACATGGCCGAACCCATGGTTCTTCCATTTCATCTTCTTTCTGTCTTGACCATCATTTCTTTTCCTTTTATTTCTTAGCTTGATCACCCATAGTTAATCATTTAATTTATTAAACATACTTAGATCCATAAAAATTCCTCCGTGGGGTTCGGCCATACAACATGGCCAAACCCATGTTTCCTCCTCTTCATCCTATTTCCATTTCATATTACCTTGAGGATTGGTGTTTACATCCAACATGTTCCAGCACTTGATGGGGTTTGGCCATACAACATGGCCGAACCTCATCTTGTTTTTCTTTGAGTCCTCAAATGGTCCTTATATATCAAACATAGGGTTCGGCCATGCAAGGGGCGGAACCATGTTCTTGATTATTCTCTTTATGAAATTATCCCTTATATTTAACATACATAAGGTCATTCATAAATCATGTATACACATAGTTCTTAACATCATCTATTAATCATATTTATATAACCACAATCTTCATCATCATAACTTCATTTGTTCAACATATCTTAGCCACCAACAAGGTTAGGGTATTTTCATTCCAAATGCTTAACCATCTTCTTGGATGGATTTTTCTTTTACATTTCATGGCCCATAACATTTTGGCCACCCTTTTCAATCCGAAATGGAACTCCATGGTTTCGGCCATTCCGTAGCCGAAACCATGGTTTCCTTAGACTCTTTTAATCAATAATCCTTGTTTAACCATACATACCTATTCCGCGACTCCTCCATTTCTTTAGGTCTGATTTTGCTCCTCCGTCCTTCTCTTTCCTTAGTCCTTGTCCTTCGTCCAAGTATAGAGCTGAAATGGGAGGAAGAGAGATTGAAAACCTCCTTGATCTTTAATGGAGTATTCGGCCAAAGAATTGATTGAGAGAGGGAGAGGGTTTGAGATGAAAACCCCCAATGGAGGGTTCGGCCAAAGAGGTTGCTTGAGAGAGGGAGAGAGGTGAGAGTTCTTTTGCTCAAGTGGGAGGGAGAGAATGAGATGAAACTCTATTTTTTTGTCTCAAGGCGAGGGAGTCGGCCCTCGGGTTTTGGTGTGAGCCTTTGTTACTAGCCCTAATCTCCCCAGACACCCTCATCACTTCTTGGCCTTGCCCATGTGTCCCTTGGCTAACCAAGGAGACACATGGCTTACACTTGGCCTTCTCCCCCTTCCCAATGGTTTGGTTTAGGCTTTCCATGAGATGGAAACTGTCCACCTCCCTCTTTGACTCACTTAAGTCTCTTCAAGTTCCATGTGACTCACTTGTGAACTCACTTCCCATTCAACTCAATTTTGATTTGAACTCACCTATGTAACTCTTAACTCAAGACTTAGAATTTATTTCTTAACTAATTCCTTAATTCAACTCTCTTCACTTAACCCTCTTGAACTCACCCATGAACTCACCCATGGTTGACCAAGTCAACCATGGTGGCCGGCCCTACATGTGACCTTAGACCACACGCCACCTCACTTGATGAGGTGGATTTGGGTCCCACTTGGCTATGCCACTTCCATGTCACCTCATACATTTGCCACCTCACTTGATGAGGTGGATCCCATGCCTTAGGTCTTAATTGGGTACATGACCCGATTAAATCAATTCATCTTGACCCATTGTGTCCCAATTGGGTATTTGACCCAAATAACTACATTTACCCAATTAATTAAATCAACTCTATCCATGATCCGTTGGATCATAATTGGGTCATTGCCCCAATTCTTATCCATCAAACATCCATTCCATCTATAAATCTTAAATTTACCAATTAAAATAGATAATATCCAATATAATAATTGCATTGAAATTCGGGATGTTACAAAGAAGGAGAAGGAAGGAGGAGCAAAATCAGACCTAAAGAAATGGAGGAGACACGAGAAAGGTATGTAATTTTTAACGAGGGTTTAATGGTTAAAAGAAGCTAAAGGAAACATGGTTTCGGCTATGGGATGGCCGAAACCATGGGGTCCCATATTTGATGGATAGGATTGGCTAAACCATTGCAAGCCACGAAGGTGGATATCCATTTGAAGGTGGATGATGTTTAAAATGTTTTTAAGAATAAGGAAACAAATTTTAAGAGGAAGGATTAAGTCAACATCAAACAAATGAGGACTGATTTCGGGTTTTTATCATCCGCTGGACGGGTGGCGGATGGGAACCCCATGAATGATTTTATGAGTCCATGAATGATTGTATGAGTCCATGAATATTGAAAGTTAATTGATTAACTATGGATTATCAAGTTATGAAATAAAAAGAAAGGAATGATGCTGGAACCGCGGTATTTAAAATAAAACAAGGATTGAAGAAAAGGGGTCAAAAACCAAGGAGTGAGGTTCGGCCATGTTGTATGGCCGAACCCCATTGATGGGTCTTGGTGAACATGAACACATCTTAGCCACGTCGTACGTGATTCGCTTTCACGTAACGGTTAGCAACTATTCGTGCGAAACAGGATAAGGACAGTAGATCGAACTTGGGTAGGATTCCTACCTTGTTGAAACACTTGGACTATGTATATGTAATGGTTTTTATTTCCATGATTGATGATCTAGTTTTGGTATAAAAAATGCTTACGTTTTAAGAATGAATTTCAAGGCTATTATGTAACTTAATATGAAATAGCATGTTTGCACTCACATCTCATGCATGGCATGGGAGGGAACATATGAGAGGAGTCCACGCTCCATTCGGGGTTTCTGATAAACAACCGTGGGGAGGAATCCACACTGATTCCAATGGACATACGGGAAGAGATGTATGATGTTGTATTGTAAGAGGAGTCCACGCTCCATTCGGTGGGACCGATAAGGCATTTGTGGGGAGGCATGACAGAAATACTTGATGTGGCTTATTCATCAAGGGGACTACTAATGTGATTTGTGATATGGATGTTGGGCGGGGGGGGGGGGGGGGGGTGATCATTGCCATATGACCCCATGACATGGCATTACATTGGCATGATTTTGTTATGAGTATCATGCACTTTTTTGGCTTTATCAGCATGATTATGATCTCTATTATCATGTTCTATTTTTAGGTATTATGTTTTACAAGTACGGTATGATGTTTTGTATCTTGACTTTATACTAATCCTATGTGTATAACCCTACTTAGAATTCCTACTGGGCGCGTTGACTAACGCCCTACTTCTACCTTAGATGATGATACAGGGAACGGAATGGACGATAGACGCAAAAGGAGCCAAGCTTAGGAGCTTGGGCAGCTTATTGCTTATTTTTGAGTTTTAGTTTTGGACAGTGTGTTTGAGTTAATTGCATTTTGGGGTTGTAATGACTTAGATATTATTTTGCTATGGTTTGATGTTACCTTCGGATATTAAGTTCAGTTAAGTTTTGGGTGATTGACTTCCTTGCTAAGTAAAGGTTATGGTTTGTTTATGTAATCAAATGATATTTCCACAATGGGTTTATTCCGCAAGTATAACTTTAATGCGTGTGAACTGTTTTAGTGGACTCGGTCCACACACACGTATGGTTGGCCAGTTAAGGCCTGTGCTTTGGAAGCTTGGACTTAGCTCGCGTCGTGGCGTCCTGCTCTCTCTCACTCTTTATTTCAAAAAAAAAAAATAGACTGATTTTCGGCAAGTGAAAAAGGGCAGGGCATCACAAATCTAATGCAGATAAAGAGAAAGGCAATGAAGCAGGGCCAAGTAATAGCCAAGCATGAATAGAAATAAAGAAAAAAGGAAGAACGTGGGGAAATTACCCTTTTTGATATTTTAGAATTGAAGAATACTTAGTTTATTTGGTTATTTTGTTTACGTTTTGAGAGAATGTAATTTTGTAGGAGTTATGAGTATGGAAATGTAATAGCTTATGTTTAAACTCTTAGATACTTGTGTTAGACTTGATATTTGTAATTGACTTATGTGGGATCCTTACACTTTGCTTTGAAATGGGACACATTGGTTAAGATGGAACAATTAAGAGGGAAGTGAGAAAGCCTTGGGCTGATTACAAAGAGGTACAACCAAGGGGCATCACACCCCTTGGCGGAATTCTCCATTGAAGAACAAGGAGATTTCCATCTCTCTCCCCACCCACACCATCAACACTTGGAGAAATCAGTGAAGAAAACAAGGAAGTGAAGGATTAAGGAAAGAGTTTGGGCTGATTACTAAGAGACATCAACCAAGGGGCACACCCCACCCATTGGCCAACCTCTCTGTTGTGAACAAAGAACTCTCTCCTTTTCTTATCTATCTCTCTCACCTACATTTCGGTGCTGGAAGAATCAGTGAAGAACAAGGAAAGGAAAAAAAGGCTGAGGAATAAAGACAGAACAAAAGAAATGAAGGAGACGGGAAAGTGGTATGTATGGAGTTAGTAATATGGGATTAAGGTTAAGACCAAGGGAAGCCATAGATTTGGCCATGGTTTGGCAGAACCTATGGATTCCATATACTGATTTGAAATGGATGGCCAAATTATGTTAAGGCTATGGAATTGGAAAACCATCTAGAGGATGGAAATAGTTGAAACACAAAGAAAGGTGATGTTTGATTTATGATATGAAACAAGTTTGAAAAGATAATTGGATAAGACCCTAACTTTGGTTAGTGGGTAGAGCATGTCCATGGATTTTATGTATAAATGATTTAATATATGTTTAAAAAGGATAAGGGGAGATTTCATGGATAAAAGAATGTAAAAACATGCAAACAGAAGAGGGCTGAACACAGGTACACTGTCTGCTGGACCGGTATTACCTTCAGCGGACGGGTTTCGACAGTCAGCGGGACGGGTAACAAACGTGGACAGAGTGTTGTCTGCTTACGGATTGCACTATCTGCTGGACGGGTTTCTACAGTCCGCGGGACAGGTAACAGACATGGATAGGGTGTTGTCTGCAGACGGATTGCACTGTCTGCGAATGGGTTTCCACCGTCCCCGGGATGGGTAATAGACATGGACAAGGTGTTGTGGGCACGGACGGATTGTTCTATCTGCGGGACGGGTATTACCGTCCGCGGACGGGTTTCTATCATCCGCAGGACGGGTAGCGGACGGCAATCTGCCGGGTTCAGTTGACTGAATTCTTGATTCAGTCGACTGAATTTAAAAGTGAAAATTTTTATATAATTTTTTCCAAATGTTTAAGTTTATCTGGATGAGGTAAAGGATCATGGGAATTGAATGGATAATTAAATTAACATATGTGTATGATGGAATTCATTAAGGTAACGGGATTTCACAAAAGGGTGTGCGATCGGTTTTGAAGTGATCGATGAACGGTATCTTCACAAACAGCAAGGATTATATTACTGGACATTGGTAGGATTCCTACCTTAGTGAAATGCATCGGGATCTATATATGTATGTGTTCGTGGTTTTATTTACAAACATGATGAATCATGTTGGATAAAATGAATGGAATATGTTTTGTGAACTGTTTTTCAATTAAATATGTATTTTGATAGAAAATGACAATTGTGCATTCATGATCTCATTCATGGCATGGGAGGGAACATGAGGGAGGAGTTCATGCTCCATTCGGTGATTCCGATTAACATACATGGGGAGGAGTCCACGCTCCATCGGTGATTCCGATTAGCATACATGGGAGGAGTCCATACTGATTCCTAGTGACATATGTGGGAGGAGTCCATGCTCCATTCGATGATTCCGATTAACATACATGGTGAGGAGTCCAAGCTCCATTGGTGATTCCGTTTAGCATACGTGGGAGGAGTCCATACTAATTCCTAGTGACATATGTGGGAGGAGTCCATGCTCCATTTGGTGATTCCGATTAACATACATGGGAGTCCATGCTCCATTCGGAGTTTCCGATTAACATACGTGGGGAGGTATTCAGTGACCTGGTGGTACATCACAAAACACTGTGGAAATAATTGGCCAAGGAACACTTGATATGATTTGTATGGTGATAATATGGAGATTGGGTGGGGGATCATTGGCGTATGACACCCATGACATGACACATACATTGCATGATTTGGATATGATTATCGTGCACTGTTTTTGGTACTATGATATGTTTACAGTTTTAATATGATATTTTTATTCTGATTTGTATATTGATCCTATGTATGTAACCCTACTTGGAATTCCTACTGGGCCCATTGACTAACGCCCTACTTCTACCCTTTAGATGATGGAACAGGGAATGGAAAGGACGATGGACGTGAAAGAAGCCAAGCTTAGGAGCTTGGACAACTTATGCTTACTTTATTTAATATTTATTTTGGAACAATGTATTTGAGATAATTGCACTTTGGGACTGTAATAACTTAGTTTATTTTGCTATTGTTGATTGATGATTTTGGATATTTAATCATAAGTTAATTTAATACTGATGGACTTCCTTGCTTTTAATATTATGATTACGGATGGTTTCCATTCATATAATAATTCCGCAGTTAGTCGTTAACGTGTGAACTGTTTAGTGGACTTGTTCCACGCACACGTATCGTTGGCCAGTTAAGGGTCGGGTTTGGAGACTTAGACTTAACTCGCGTCGTGACGTTCCCGCTCTCTCTCACTCTTTAACTTTATTTAAATAAAAAAATAAATATACTCTGATTTTTGATGAGTGAAAAAGGGCAGGGTGTTGCAATTCCCGCCTCCCTCCCTCCACTAATTATCCACACAATCCTACTCTGATGTCTGTGGTCAGAGGGAGGGGCCCTACAGTTGGTATCAGAGCAAATGAAAAGCAAAGTAAGGATTTTCCCTAAGTTAAATTCGAATAAATCGTAGAAGTTGTGAATAAAAGGTGTTAGTCACGTCATGACTCACACACGAGTGGAGAAATAGAAGTGGAAACTTAGAAATTTCCCCGGTCTAAGAAAATAGGATAAATGCATGAAATATTTTTCTCAACATGATAGTACTTGTTGGAATGAACATTCTCATGCATTTATAAGATGAGGAATTTTCTAATCGTCATTGTTTGACATAGGAAAATGCCGCCTCGAAGACGTATGCGATGAATCGCGGCACATGCAAAAGAAACTAGCGAGAATGTTCCCCCTGTAACACCAGAAGTTCAAAACTTCTTGCAGAATCTGGTACATACAGTGATGCAGTCAGCTCAGACTCGGGCTGGAGTGGCCCAACCCATTGACACTGGGAACCGGGCCACAGTAATATACTTCTAGCAACAACATCCTCCTAAGTTTAATGGCACAGAAGTGACCGTACAACGAAGGAAAGAGACGATGGACACCGTTTATATAATGGTTGTGTTTCCCCATCTGAATTTGAAAACCCATATGAATAATGGGAAGGTTAGTTGGGAAACATCATGACAGTGAAAGAAAATTACTCGAGAATAAGGATGGGAGATGGGAGTATTCCATCCGAGGTGATTTGTATGGAGAATGTTTGGAATCCAAACCTCGTCCAATTTTCAGGACGAAAATTCTAAAAGGTGGTTGTATTGTAACACCATAGAATTTCAATCCGGTAAATCAATATAATTTCCCTTTAATGATGGGAATGAAGTGTGGATTTTGATCTGAACATGAAGAGGGAATGGTGTAATAGCCCAGAATTTTTAAATCAATGAATATGTGGCTATTATTTGTTTTAATGATGGAAATTGGGAAATATGATGGAATAAATGTTAAGTGGATCAAAATTTGGACAAACGCCCAAGTATGGCCTAATGGACCATGGATTGGATTAAATTCATTTAAATGGTCAATTGGGCCAAGGATGATCAAATTGGGCCCAATACCCATTTGGGACCCAATGGGTCAAAATGATTTAAGCTTTAAGGTAAATGGGTAGGAGGTGAATGTAATTGGGCCATGGGCCCAATGGTGATCCAATTAGTTGGAATGGATTTAATTAAATCATCTAAGTTGGTGATGGAGTGATCAAGGTGACATGGCCAAATGGGACCCACCTCCACCTCACTAAGTAAGGTGGCGTGTGGACCAAGGATTGGTGGGGCCGGCCACCATGGTTGAATTGGTCAACCATGGGTGGATACATGGAGGGAAATTAAAAAAGTGGAATTATGTTAAGTGAGAATTAATTAACTTAAGTTAATTAGCTAATTAATTAAATAATTAAACTATCCAAAAGGTGGTCAAATGGTGAAAGATGGGATACCACACCACCTCATCTCCAAAGCTCAAAAACGTTGCCTAGTGGGGTTTTTATCCCAACCACCACCATTAATGCATATAAAGCCCATGCTTGGTTGGTGGGAAAATTAAATGGTGGAGTGTAGGTCACTCAACCAAATGAGATGAATCTTATCTCTTTTCTCCATCTCTTTCCATCTAACTCTTTCACTCTCTCCCTCTCTTACCCTCTCATTGCCGTCCCTCATGCCCAAGGAGAAAAGAAGAGGAAAACTAAGAAGAGAAGAAGAGAAGAAATGAGAGAAAAGTGCAAGCATAAGGCACCACTCCAAGATCAAGACCTAGTATCTTCTTTCTCACCATCTCCTCCTTTTCCTCTCTCAAAGACACCCCATGTTGGCTGAACCCAAGCATTGGGGATACCATTGATCAAGCTCATCTTGGCCGACCAACCAAGGAGAAGAAGAAGGAGAAAGGCCAAGGAATCTAAGAGGAGAAAGAAAAGTCGGAGGAGCCATCGGATTGTAAGTATCTCTAAATAAGATATTAGGTTTTTATGGTTTAGAAATAGAATCCATTTCTTAGATGGTGGCCAAAAATTTCATGGGCCTTGGATTTAAAATCCATCCAAAAGATGAATGAGAAATGGTCAAAATGGGAAGGAGAGATTAAGAAAAAATAAATAGATGCATTAAGGACATTGGTATCAAAAATTGTTGTAAGCATGGATGTATGTGATTTAATGGGGTTCTTAAAGAATGGAAACCATGGAATATGATTAATGGTTTTAAAGGTTTTGAATGATTAAATGTAGTGATCTTAAATGAGGAAATTCATGAAGATGTGAATGGTTTTTGTGGCCTTAAAAGGCATGAATGAATGATGGACCATGAACTTATGGTGATGGTGTTGGAATTTTAATAGGTTTAGAGAATAGAGGCTATGTTAAGTGGTTAATGATTTTTAAAGTTTTAAATGAATGAATGATTAGTGATTTTTTTTTAAGGGGTTTTTAAATGAGGAAAACCATGGAGAGATTTTATGGAGGGAATGCTTTTGAACCCTATGGTGATGTATGTGTAATGTTGATGAGTGTAAAAGATGGAAAAATAATGGGGGATGTGTTAGTAGTTTTGATGGACCAAAATGTACCAAATTGATGATCAAAGATTGGTGATTTGAATGCATGATGGAAACCACCTCAAGGAAGGACTTATGGTGGACCTAATGATATATATAGACCCAAGTAAAAATGGGAAAAAGACATCATGGGTTCGGCCATGGTGTATGGCCGAACCCATGACCCATTTGTAGGTCAATTTATGGGTTAAATGTGATAGTATACATGTGAGTAATGAATGGGGATTAGGGTAATTAAGTGGCTAATCTTTGATGATGTTATGTAATGGCTAAGGAGTCATTAAGGGATCCAAGTCTATGGATCAATTATGGGCCTAAGAATGGAGAAATAAAAATGAGAACTTAACCATGGAAGAGGAGTGGCAAAACCGTAAATAATGGCCAAATTCAAGAACCATGGGTTCGGCCATGGTACATGGCCGAACCCCATGGGAGGATGACCATGGACTTAAATGTGTTTAGAGATGACCTTATGTGTGGTTCAATAAAGCCTAGGGTGGCTGGTTTTTAGACTCAAGGGATTTAAATATTTGATAGATTAAATGGGACCCACAGAACTACATAGTGAGGTTCGGCCATGGTATATGGCCGAACCCCACTAAGGCTTGGATAATGGACTTAGATATGATAAAACATGGACTGATTATTAATATGTAATAAGGTATCGGACGTCGTAAGAGGTGTACGTATCGGTGACCGGATTATCGAACGGAAACGAAAAAGGACGCTAGTCCGTATTCGGTAGGATTCCTACCTTTTTGTAAGCCTTGGATTACGTGTTATATGATGGTTTCCTTGATTTATTTTGGTAATTATATGATTGGTTTTATGATGGGTTTTAAGATTATGATTTATATATATTATATGGCATATGGCATATTACATTTACAATGATTTAAATACTATATAGCATAACGCAATTACATCTCATGCATGGCATGGGCGGGAAAATAAAGGAACCGGAGTCCATGCTCCGTCGGGGCGACCGAAAAACAAACATGGGGACAGCTTGATATGCTATAACCAGAGTCCATGCTCCGTCGGGGCGACCGAGAAGCAAACATGGGGATATCATGATGGTATGGATGATGGGTGGGACACATGACATAAGACACCCATGGCATTACATTCATTTTATGGTTCTTCGTTATATTATTACCTATGTGCCTGTCATCACTAATCCATGTGTTAGCCCTACTCGGAGTCCTACTGGGCGCGTTGTCTAACGCCCTACTTCCACCTTAGCTGATGACGCAGGAGATAGCGGAATCGAAGGACGAGACGGGAGCCAGGCATAGGAGCTTGGGGAAGCGAGCTACTTAGTTTATTTAAGATTTATTTTGGAAATGTAATTTGAGTAGCTTAGCTCGTCGGAATGTAATAATTTAGATTACTTGCTATATTTTGGATTTTTATTTTGGACACTGTGATTTTGAAGTATTTTAGTAATTAAATGAATATATCTTCCCTGCTATCTAAAAATTGGTAGGATAGTCTCTATTATAATTTCTGCATCTTAGTTTAACATTCCGCAAGCGTACTTCTACGTGTGAACCGTTCTTCGTGGACTTAGTTCCACGCACACGTAGGGTTGGCCAGTTAAGGGCCGGGCTTTGGAAGCTCGGACTTAACTCGCTTCGTGACGTCCGCGCCCTTTGTCACTCTTTATTTCAAAAAAAAATAGACTCTGATTTTGGTGAAAAGGGGCGGGCGTTACAAATGGAGTATGAGTAGTGTATGGGATTTAAAATCAATAAAATAAAAAGAAAGGAGAGGAAATTGAAACCCTCAGGAGGACACATCGATTGTGGTCGATGTGTCTATATAACCAAAAATAGTATGCATCAACTTTGGTACATGTGTTGGTAAACTAACCCGAAGTAAAGAATTTCAAATGTACACATTGATTTTAGTCGATGTATGCTAAATGATGACAAGAGAAACTCTGAAGCGAAATGGGAAGAACAAACTGCCCAAAGGCACATATCGACTTTGTCGATGTGTACAACTATCCACTAAATGGATATATCGACTTTGGTCGATGTATCCTGGATTTTCAACAACTTAAATCCGAGATTACACAATTGTCTCCCATTGTGTCCCATCACCCACCTACCGCCACACTTGAGAGCCAATGAGAGCCTTCCATGTGCATTTACTTGTCGACTAGAGGGAAGGAGGGAGACCAAGGAGAGGGAAAAATGCTAATGCCCATTCCTCTCTCCTCATTTTCCATTCGTATGGTCTAGGGAAACAGGAAGGAGGGAAAAGAGAGAGAACCGAAGGACAGAAAGAAAAAAGGGAAAATAAGGGAAAAAAGAAGGGAAGATGAGAAAGGCATTCCTCCATCTTCACCCTCCCAAACTGTTGTGTAACCTCACACATTTATCTCAATCTCACTCCCTCCTCTTCTCGTTTTACATCTGAAAACAAGGAGACAAAGAATCGGTGAAAGAAGAGGAAATGAAGAGAAGCAAGGGAGAAGAAGAAGAAGAAACTCAAGATCTGAGCTTAGGATCCTTCCACACTCAAAATCTCCAAGATCCGTCAAGGTATGTGGTTAATATTGTGATTTAGAACTAAGGAATTAGTTCAGGAACACTTAGAAAATAGCTTAAGTAACAAATTGGAAGAGGATATGTGGAAACGTAAGACATACAACTCGAGATGAAGAGTTATAGAGAAACCCAGGTCTACACATCGACCCTGGTCGATATGTACTCTGAGTTCAAGGAGATATGCATGGACTCTGGTCGATGTGTATCTCTGGGAAACAAAAGTGAAGGAAATTAAAAAAGGACTTAGGATTTTCAGACTAAGCCCATGAGTATGCATCGACTCAAGTCAATTTGTTTTCCTGGGAGTAAAAGTAATGAAAAGGAAGAAGAAAATCGAATGAGGAAAACCAAATACAGAGGACACATCGACTAATTATGTCCTATAGGACACATCGACTCTGGTTGATGTGTCCAGTTTCTGTCCAACAAGACACATCGCCTGGGGGCGATGAATCCTCCAAGACTGTGAACAGCTTTGAGATTTTTTTTAACACAAGCAATGGGATCTATGTATTTGGGTCCACTTAGACCCTAATGGTCTTCAATAAATGACGTATGAGACTTAATGAGGCATTAGATATTAAGAACACAATGTAAATGCTAGGAAACTGAGAACAATTAGTGAGAAGAAATGCTAATGATGTACATGTAATGTTTTGGATGCATGTATAATGAACAAAGAGTCAAGGACAAACCCAGAATCGAATGAGTAAACTCGTGGATTGCTTGTAGTTGCGGATCGACTAAGATCAGGTAGGTTTTCATACTTTGTTGAAGGACTTGGGTGCAATCCTATACTATATGATTTTACATTTTATAACCATTAAGATTGAATCTGTGAATATGCCATTTTCATATTGAACTGAAGAATGGGATTACATGATTTGAAAAACGTAGTGTGGAGATATTTTTGAATATATGATGAATGTGATTGAATGGAGTAGTATGTGAATATGGTATATTATACATACGTGTGTATATATTGGAATTGTTTTTCATCAATGAAAATGATGTAGCTTAATACGAAGTTATGTGATATCTTGAAAACGTGTGTTGTGAAAAATGTATGCGAAGAGATTATATGAATTATATGACATTTGAAATGGTGATAAATTTATGCGAAACATTAAGATATTGTGGAATATGTATTATGAAGGGAATGTAGGAAATCCCTATGAATGATATGATGTTAGAATATCTAGAGGTGTAAATTAAGTATGATGAGAACTTAGTATCATGTTGAGGGGAAAATGAGGTTGGTAAGTTGAGAACAATCAAACGAGATATACATAATAAATGCACTGGAAAAAGTGAGAAATGAGATGTATAGGGGGCCACACTCCTCCGGCAAATCTGGTTAATATGTTGGAATGATAGGGGGTCACACTCCTCCTGTAAATACGGTTAATATGTTGGAACACATGTGATGGGCATAGAAATGACCCAAGGTGAAATGGGAAGTTCGTAATTTGAGATGGGATTGAAATGATAGAAGATATTAACAAAGGGGTTAAGACATGAAAGTCCTAGGTGGAATTGGAAATGAATCAAGAATGAGGATGGAGTATTTAATGTGTAACTTGAATATGAAACCTTCGATATGGAAGAAATCATAAATTAATTGAGCACTTTGTAATGAGATATGGAAAGGTATAAGGTCTCCTATAATGAATGTATACGAAGAAGAGTATAATACATTGCTTAAATGATGAATTGATATGGTAAGGTAAATGTGAGTTAAAATGTTAGAATTGTAATAGGATATGAATTGAGAAAATAAGAGTTGTTTAGAATGTTGTAAACAAGAAGTTGATATATGTTTTTTGAAGTTAAAGTATGTGATTTTTCTAAAATGATGATAATAAGAGAATGAATGTTTAGAAATGTAACATATTATGATATGATTTCATGTAGGAGTCCTCTATTGTGAAAATGAATATGGTTTAAGGATACAATTTAATACTTTAATATATATGAGTTGAGAAACACAGAAATGTATACTATTATGATAATGAATTAATTTTGGAAAGAAAGTAAAGTACTTACAATTTCAAGATTTTCGACGTATGAGAATAAAAGTACATGTATTTTGTTATAATGATACAATGATTGGAATTCCTACTGGCCCCATTGACTAAGCCCATAAATCCCATTTAGATGTGTATGCAGGTTTAATAGATGCAGATGAGATTAGACCAAATGATGGACAGATGTGAACGCGATGGATGCGAGAGAGAAGCCTGGACATCTTGAATTCAATTTTGTATTTTGGAAGTATGATAACCATGTAATATTGTAAAGATGTATATTTTGAGGAATGAAATAATTGAGACATTGACAATTTGTAATTAAGTTTTGCATTTGACACTTATGTGGTGGGGAATTTCCTCATCTTGCTTGAGATGTGAATGACTATTCATGCGATGGAATAAATGTTTTAAATTTCCACAGGTTATCATGTTAGTATGTGCAAAATTATTATACACACACTAGTTTGGGCCAATCAAGGGTCGGGTCTTTAGGCTCGGACTTGACTCGCGTCATGACGCTTCGCCTCCCTCTCCACTCAAATATTCATTAAATTTCACTTTGATAATGGTGGTTATAGGGTGGGGCGTTACATTTGTCTACATTAATAACTAAATTCACAGATGATAATTGTCCCATCGCTGAGTCCTTTCCAGATAAACAACTCATGTCCGTATCCCAAGTATCATGGTTTACAGATATTGTCAATTATCTTGTTACTTGTCAAATGACTTTACATTGGACCAGGCAAGATTGGATTAAGTTTCTGGCACATGTCAAAAGATTCATATGGGATGATCCATATTTGTTTAAACATTGTGTGGAACAAATTATTCTTCGTTGTGTCCCTAAAGAAGAACAACAAAGAGTCATAAGTTTCTGTCATGATTAGGCTTGTGTAGGTCATTTCAGTGGTAGAAAGACAACTACAAAACTTTTGCAGTATGGATTTTATTTACCATCCATGTTTCGTGACACCCATACCTTATGTACTTCATGCAATAGATGTCAAAGATTAGGTGGTATATCTCGTCGAAATATGATGCCGTTAAACCCCATCTTAATTGTTGAACTTCTCATCAATTTCATGGGACCATTCTCCAACTCTTTTGGCAATCTATACATTATTGTAGGTGTTGACTACGTATCAAAGTGGGTTAAAGCGGTGGCATGCAAAAGAAATGATCATAGTGTCGTCATCCATTTCTTGAAAGAAAATATTTTCTCTAAATTTGGTATTCACTAACCATCATTAGTGATGGAAGAAAGCACTTCTGTAATAGCCCATTCGAAAAGTTGATGAAATCATATGGGGTGGTACATAAGGTTGCTACTCTATTACCCACAAACAAGTGGGCAAGTGGAAATTACAAATAAGGAGATTAAGCATAACCTTGAGAGGACAGTCAATCCAACCTGGAAAGAATGGTCTTCTCGACTCACGGGTGCACTATGGGCATATCGAACTGTTTTTAAAGCACCCATAGGTGTCACCCTATCGTTTAGTTTATGAGAAAGCATGCCATCTTCCAGTTGAGATAGAGCACAAAGCCTATTGGGCTATCAAGCGTTTCAATTTTTCTCTAGATGCAGCTGGACAGCACAGAAAGCTCCAACTAGCTAAGTTGGAAGAAATTAAAAATGAGGCTTATGTCAAAGCTAGAAAGTACAAAGACCGGATGAAAGTGTTTCATGACAAACACATTCTTAGGAAACAGTTTACAATTGGTCAAAAGGTCTTGTTGTACAATTCTTTATTACATCTCTTCCCTGGGAAATTGGAATCTAAATGGTCGGGTCCATTCATTGTTACATGTGTATTCCCACATGGAGCAGTTCAGATGAAGCATCCTAAGACTGGTCATGTTTTCAAAGTAAATGATCATTGATTGAAACCACTCTTAGAGTATTACCATCGAGAGGCAGAAGTTGCAATTTTGTTCATTGTTCCAATCTACCGGGTTTGATAAGCATTAATCTTTACCCGTACCCATTTCTACCTACCCGTACTATTATTCTACCCTTTTACCCAATACCCATTATCCAACGACATTACCCATTTTCTCAGCCCACCTACCCATCCTACCCACCTGTGTATGTCTAAGTCAGTTAGAGTCATTAGTTGAGTCAGTCTATCCTAGGAAATCATACATAATTTCATGGACACTCATAGGTACTTCTAAACCCCAATTGTTCATTTTCTTTAATATTTATTCTTTTGCACCTGGCCAGTGTAGGTCAGGGAAGAATGTTCAATTTAAGTTTAGGGGTATTACGGTCATAGTTCACCATATTTCATCCATCTAAAAATCTTTAGGGGATAGTAAGTTCAAATTGAGACCCCTTAAAAAAAAAATCAACATCCATCATCCATCCTTATCTTTGTGACCAGCAGACATTAAAGAACTGGATAGAAGTCATGCAAGACTGTCGAGTTTTCATTTTTGCAATGTGTCTGTCTAGAACACAAGTTCCCCCAGACTTGTGTAGGAAAATCATTTCCTTAGCTATAAGGTTGAGGAAGCTGGAAATCCAAGAGTAGCAACCCAGACCTCTTTGTATTCGAAGCTCTCTAGCTGCAAAAAGGAAAGGTAAGAGGCTAGCAAGGTGTCACAAATGTGGACGTAGAAATTTTAATAGAATAATATCTGATCAAGGGGTCTGTTGTGTGACGACAGCACAACATAGACCTGTAAGCACGAATATGCAAATCATTTTGGAGGTAATCAAGGGTAGAGTAAGTCTAGAAAGACTGAGATGCTTTGAACTTCAAAGAACTGTCGATTTTCGTTTATTGTCCTATAAACGTCTTGACAATGTGACGATAAACAAGTCATAATCTTTCTTAGACAGAAATAGGCAGAATCATTTTTAGAGAAGAGTAAGTGAGGGCTCCAATTTCTTGGGACTTAAACACTGCCAAATATAGTTTAAAAGAGATTACCCGTGTCTTAATGATCTAACATAAAAAGAGTCACATTTTTAGCATTAAGACATGAATACAAATCTTTGTTTCATACCTTTGCCAAAAGAATTTTATGAGATTTATACTTGGAAACATTTGTGCACAACTATATTAAGTTTAGTCTGAAAAAGAAAAATATTCATGAGTGAAGTGATCACCAAAGGAATACTAGTAGAGACCTTAACCCAGTAATCTTTAAAGCATTCTTTTCTTCTGAGGGTTATAAGTCAAATCCATTTTCTTTGATAAGAGCATTAAGTCATTGTTGATCTCATTATTCTACAATTTTGGTCATATTATTGGGAATGCCATCAAATTTGAGTTAGTACGCCTGAATTTTTTCTAAATTTATTTGAATCGACAAAATCACCGTATGAAGCTTAAGATATGATATAGTCCATTTTTGGATCGTTTGAGCCTTCAAGTCTGGCTATTTTTGTCATTTTATCTTGATAGTCTCCCATTTGAGCCTTATTAGAAAATTATCATGTTTTATTGATTAGCCATGTTTACCATACCCAACTCCGGTTGTGGAGTTTGAGCCTTATTGAAATATCTGTGACATATTCTAAACTCAGAAAAGGTTAGAGATGAAAAATTAGGATGGTACTCTCAAAAAAAAATAGGCACTAGAAAAAAAAAGGAAAAAATTGAATGATGGAGAAAGCCAAAAAAAAAAAATATATTGCACCAGAAAAAGAGAAAAAGGGAACATCCAGACATCAAAAGAAGGATATGAAAAAGAATAGAAAAAGAAATTAAATATTTTAAAAAGTTCTGGAAAGAAAAATAGAGGAAGAATGTCCCATTTAACATCATGAAGACCTTTAACCTTTCTGATTCAAAGTATTCATTTTTAGAGTCTTATACCCTTCTTTGATTTGACCCGATACCAAGCAACATTTCATCCTATTAGAAAGTCCTATTGGTCTTAAGACTAAATATGGTATTTCATGTAGACAATAAAGGAGGAAAAATGATGTGTTTGACTCAACGTTCTCAGGAAAGTGGCGTCCATTCATGAGATCTATTTATTTTATTTGATCTGTGCCGTCTAATCTAATACATATGTGAGAATTTTTTAATTTGAATAGATAAACTCCACTTACATATACCTTTGAGAGTAAACGACCAAACCTCTGAATGTTAGTCTTTCTGAACGATATATCTGTGAGGTTTGAAGTAAAAGCGCATTTTCCAAAGGTGGTTACAAAACTTGTGTAAGTTTGGAAAAAGAAGATTATCTTACTATTGACTAAGCACACACTACACTCCAGGTTTAAGCCTTGTAAAATGAATTTTAGAGTTGTATGATGCTTAGATCTTTCGTCTATGTGTTTCTGCTAAAGATGATGATGTTTGTGGGTATTATCATTGCAAGCCCTCATGAGACTATAACTCGTCCAATAGGGAAAACCTAAGAGTTTAAAGCCTTGTTGCATATGATAAATGCAATCGAGAGAACCAACGAAAGTGGTGCAGTCTAGTATTTGATTAGGATTTTTGTTTTTATTTTTAGTGCGCTTGTTTTTAGATAGTTTTGCTCGAGGACTAGTAAAATCTAAGTTTGGGAGTATTTGTTAAGACATGAAAAATTACATTTTTACCCTTATTATTTGGACTAGTTAGTCTTCAATTTTGTATATATTATATACAATTAATGTTGTTTGCTATTTTGTAGAAAAGTTTGGAAAGTACATGAAATTGAATCAAAACCATTCATAAATTTCAAGTTTTGTTCTTAAATTGGAAGACCCGGAATTTTAATAATTAATATGTGACCACTTTTAGGATTTTGAATGTAAATTGAGTAGTCTGGATCCAATTATGAGAGTCTGGTTAAATCAATATTTTTTTATTTTAAGTGGTAAGTTAATTATTCAATTCTAGAAGAGAGAAGTTGCAATTAAAGGGCCAAAGTCTGAATTTTCAATCCATGGGCCAGGGATCCACATTAATTGGGCCAAGCTAAGCTTCACAAGACAACATTGGTCCAGGCCACAAGCAGTCCATGCGCATATTACACAATTGGCCAGGCCAATGTGCTAGACCATCCAATCCATCTAACATATAGATCAACCTTAGAATCATAATCATTCATAAATCATCTCATCATTTTCATAATTAATCTTAGCCATCACTTAGCTAACTAGTAAACTTAGATCCCATTCAATCGTAGCCATTCATGCCCCTTGATTTTAGTTTAACTTGTATCCCAATCCAATCCATATATCCACATGATTTTGACACATCAACACATACTCATACACGATTTTTGCAACTAAAATCTCTCCATGCACATAACCCAAATTCCACCCAAGCTCATTCCCAAAAAAACCTACACCTCATCGTCTCAATCCACAATACCTCTACACGATTTTCCCATATCCATGTACACCTCATTCGAATTTTGCATATAGTCAACCCTCCACATCATCACATATCATCCAACCATTCATTCACTTCAACTTTTAATCCCAACCTTACATTGCATGCATTTCATAAAACCCTAATCACACATGTCAAATTCGATTAAACCATCCAATCCCTACCTTTTCTCCTTTCCTTGCTTAACCACCAAGACAACCCCTCCTCCAAGATTTCAAATTCGTGTACACCTATGTAACCCTAACTTTTTCAATTTAAAATCTACTCCATCCATATTCAAGATGATTAAATGCATGCCATCCATTCATCACTTAAACCAAGATTTAATTTGAGCCATCCATTCCAACTTTGAGCCTATAAATAGAGCACTGAGTCACACCATAGAATTCGAATTTGACTTGGAGCTCAAAAGGACCAACGATTAGAGGAAAAGGAAGAAGACAAGGAGCCACACAATTTTTTTAAAGTGAGAAATCAATTTTGTAATTTATTTTCATTATTGTCTTTCTTGTATTTAATTTCTCCAAAATCTTGTACTTTAATTCTACCATGGAATGAATATGAGATATTCCTTTAGAACCCTGAAATATCCAATTTGCAGATTTCTTTTATGATTGTTTAATTTAATTTTTAAGTTTATAATCTATATTTATTTAATTGGACTTGAAATAGTTAGAACTTAGGTTGTAAGTGTTGAATCTAAGTTATTAAGGTTCAGTTATTTAAATTAAAGTTTATGAATTTTTAACTTTGATGATGAGCATGAATTGAAGTTTGTATTTTTACCCGAAATTCAGAACTAGATTTTGTATTTATTTATTCATTTTGGATAATAAACGGTCTATTCCACTACCACCTTTTAAACTATGTATTGTTCTGTTATTTCATTTACTTGTCAATTTATTTCCTTTGCTTATTTTGTTCTGTCTTTTATTTGATTAGTTATTCAAGTAATTGTGTTTGTTTTCTGTAAATTCAAATTTTCTTGAATTGTTTAATTATTATAAATTTTATTTGTATATTCATTCTTATTCTTACAATTCTTCATTCTTTAACTACGATTGGACATGTGTTTATTTTATTCTTAACCTTGTAATTTTAAATGGAGATGGGGACTTTTTAATTTCACCATTTGAATAAAATAAAAAAAGAAAAATTAATGGATCTAATTTGGAATTGTTAATATGATTTTTAAATTTTTTTTAGACCTAAGTTAATCTAAAATTCTATGTTTTAGAATTATTTTTCTTCAAAATATTAATTCTATTTCACATATCGTATCTTTTTAAAGGGATATCAATTTAATTTATTTGATTTAAACTTATATTTTGTGATCTCCTTTGAGTTTGACCTTGCACTCATATGTTATACTATTTAATTGGTTCGTATGCTTGCGAGTAATAAATGCAAAATTTGCATCACAACACTTAACTGGGGAACTATCAAGATAAAATGACCAAAATAGGTGGGCTTGAAGGCTCGAACGATCCAAAAATGGCCTATATCATATCTTAAAAGCTTCATACGGTGATTTCATTGTTTCAAATAAATTTAGATAAAATTCAGGGGTACTAAATATGACCCAAATGATGGATAATGAGATCAACGACTTGATGCACTTATCAAAATTTGGAATTTCTTATAACCCTCAGAAAAATAGAATGGCTCTACAACTTACTGGGTTAAGGTCTCTACTAGTATTCCTCTGCTGATCACTCGACTCATGAATATTTTTCTTTTTCAGACTAAACTTAATATGGCTATGTACAGATGTTTCCAACTATAAATCTCATAAAAATATTTTCAGAAAAGTATGACACAAAGATTTTTATTCTTGTCTTAATGCTAAAATTGTGACTCAATTTACGTCAGATTGTCAAGATGCATGCTTTTCTCAAGTTAAAATTGACAGTCTTGTTAAGCTCCAAGGAGTCTCAACCTTCGCCTACTCTTCATTTAAAAAGATTAAGTTTTCCCATCTTTACCTACGAAAATTTGACTCATTTTACGTCAGATCGTCAAGATGTTTGTAGGCGCTCAGTCAAAAATCAACAATTCTTTATATCTAAAGGTGTCTCAGTCTTTTAGGACTTACTCTACCTTTGCATAGATCAACATAGATTTGTCTATTTCCTATGAGTCTACCCATTGTCTTCTTATAGAGGACTCCATAATCTGATCTTATTCCATTACAGTTCCAATGTCCGCATTTGTGACAGATACCTAGCCTCTTAGCTTTTCTCTTTGCAATCAGAGTGCTTCGACCACAAAGATGACTAAGTTGCTCCTCTTGGATTTCCAGTTTCCTCATCCTCATAGCTAAGGAAACAATTTCCCTACACAAATCTGGGGGAATCTGTGTTCTAGATAGATACATTGTGAAAACGAAAACTCAACCGTCTACTTGCATGAATTCTATCTAGTTCTTTAACGTCTGATGGACAAAAAGACAAAAATAGGATGATGGATGTCGAATTTTTATTTTTTGTAAGGGGTCTCATTTTGAACTTACTTCCCCAACATATTTTTTTAGATGGATTAAATATGATGAACTGTGACCTTAGTACGCCCAAACTTAAATTGAACATTGTCTTCAATGTTCCTTAATCTACACCAGCCAGGTGCAAACGAAGAAATATTTTAGAAAACGAACAATCGGGGTTTAGACGTATTTTGAATGTGCATCAAATTATGTAAAATTTTCCTAGGCTAGATTGATTCAACTAATGACTCTAATTGACTTGGACATAGACGGGTGGGTAGGATGGGTAGGTAGGCTGAGAAAATGGGTAATGGCGATGGAAAATAAATATTGGGTAAAAGGGTATGATGATAGTATGGGTATGGGTAGAAATGCGTATGGGCATGAGTACAGTAGGGGTGTGAGTAAAGATAGGTGCTTATCAATCCGTGTAAATTGGATCACTGAACAAAATTGCAACTTTTGCTTCAGGATTGTGATACTCTAAGAATGGTTTCAATCGATGACCATTGACTTTGAAAACAAGATCAGTCTTAGGATGCTTGATCTGAATTGGTCCACATGAGAATACAGATGTAACAATGAATGGACCAGACCATTTAGATTTCAATTTCCCAGGGAAGAGATGTAATCGAGAATTATACAACAAGACTTTTTAACCAACTGTAAATACTTTCCTAAGAATGTGTGTCATGAAACACTTTTATCCGATATTTGTACTTACTAGCTATATCATAAGCGTACGAACCAATAAAATAGTATAGTATATGAGTGCAAGGTTAGCCAAAAGGAAATCACAAAATATATGTTTAAATCAAATAAATTAAATTGATATCCCTTTTTAAAAAGATATGATATGTTAAATAGAATTAATATTTTGAAAAAGAATTCTAAAACATAGAATTTTAAATTAACTTAGGTCCAAACAAAATTTTAAAATCATATTAACAATTCCAAATTAGATCCATTAATTTTTCTTTTTTATTTTATTCGAATGGTGAAATTAAATAGTCCTTATCTCCATTTAAAATTACAGAATTAGGAAAATAGCACATATCCAAGCCTAGTTAAAGAATAAAGAATTGTTAGAAGGAGAGTGAATTTATACATAAAATTTACAATAATTAAACAACATAATTGAATTGAATTTACAACAAACAGACACAATAACTTGAATAACTAATCAAATAAAAGACATAACAAAAAAAAAAAAAAATTGACAAGTAACTAACATAACAGAACAACGCATAATTTAAAAGGTGGTAATGGAATAGACCGTTCATTACCCAAAATGAATAAACAAATACAAAATCTAGATCTGAAATTCGTATAAAATCCAAACTTCAATTCATGCTCATCATCAAAGTAAAAAGTTCTTAAACTTTAATTTAAATAACTGAACTTTAATAACTTAGATTCAACACATACAATCTAAGTTCTAACTGTTTCATGTCCAATTAAATAAACAAAAAAATATAAACTTTAAAATTAAATCTAAACAATCATAAAATAAATCTGAAAATTGGATGTTTTAGGGTTCTAAAGGAATATCTCACGTTTATTTCATGGAAGAATTAAAGTACTAGATTTTGAAAAAATAAACACAATAATAAAAAATAAAAATTACAATTGACTGCTCACTTGTAAAATTCGAATTATGTTCCATTTCTTCTTTTTTTCTTCTCCAATCTTTTGTCCTTTTGAGCTCCAGGTCAAATTAATTCTATGATGTGACTCAGTGCTCTATTTGTAGGCTCTCGGTTGGAATGGATGGCTCAGATTAAATCTTGGTTTAAGTGAGAATGGAGGGGTTGGACTTAATCATCTTGAATATGGATGGAGGAGATTTTAAGTTGAAAAGGTTAGGGTTAAATAGGTGTACACGAATTTGGATTGCTTGAAAGAGGGGTTGTCTTGATGGTTAAGCAATGAAATGAGAAAAGGTAGGGATTGAATTGCTTGGTCGAATTTGACATGTGGGATTAGGGCTTTATGAAATGCATGCAATGTATGGTTGGGATTAAAGTTGAAGTGAATGAATGGTCGGATGATATGTGATGATTTGGAGGGTTGACTATATGCAAAATTTGAATGAGGTGTAAATTGATATGGGAAAATTGTGTGGAGGTGTTGTGGATTTAGATAATGAGGTGTAGGTGATTTTGGGAATGAACTTGGATGGAATTTGTGTATGAGTGTGTGTTGATGTGTCAAAATGTGTGGATATATGAAGTGTGTGGTGAAATTAATTTTTCTTTTTTATTTTATTCGAATGGTGAAGATAGAAAATGGATGGTAGATATGAAGTTTGAATGGACAAGGGTTGGGCGTGTAAATAGGTTATGGACTTAGGGTTTTGAGCCTCTATATGAGCACATGGGCCTCCAGTGGAACTTGGACTTGAGCTTGAGGGCTTGGGCTGTTGTTGGACTTGAAGTGCAAATTGGCTTGGCCCATTGTGTAAAATGCGCATGGATTGTTAGTGGCCTAGCACAAAGTTGGCTTGTCAAGCTTAGCTTGGCCCAATTGATGTGGATCTCTGGCCCATGGATTGAAAATTCAAACTTTGGCCCTTGAATTGTAACTTCTCTCTTCCATAATTAAATAATTAACTTACCACTTAAAATCTAAAAATATTGATTTAATCCAGACTCTCATAATTGAATCCAGACTAATAAATTTACATTAAAAATCCTAAAAGTGGTCAGAAATTAATTATTAACATTCTGGGTCTTCCAATTTTAGCACAAAACTTGCAATTTATGACTAGTTTTGATTCATTTTCCTGCACTTTCCAAATGTATCTACAAAACTAGAATACAACATTAAGTCTATCTAATATATACAGAATTGAAGACTAACCAGTCCAAATAATAGGGGTAAAAATGTAATTTTTCATGTCTCAACATTTAGCCTTATTGGAAAATTAGCATGCTTTATTGATTAGCCCTGTTTACTATACCTAACTCCAGTTGTGGAGTTTGCGCCTTATTGAAATATCTCTGATCTATTCTACACTCAGAAAAGGATAGAGATGAAAAATTGGGATGGTACTCTAAAAAATAAATAAGCAATAGAAAAAAAAAATGAATGATGCAGAAAGCCAAAACAAAATAATATATTGCATCAAAGAAAAGAAAAAGAAAGGGAACATCCAGACATCAGAAGAAGGATGTGGAAAATGAAGGAAAAAGAAAAATAATACTTTGAAAAGTGCTGAAAAGAAAAATAGAGGAAGAAATATCCCATTTAAGATCATGAAGACTTTTAACCTTTCTAATTCAAAGTATTCACTTTTAGAGTCTTATATCTTTCTTTGATTTGACCCGATCCCAAGCCACATTTCATCCTATTAGGAAATCGTGTTTATCTTAAGACTAAATAGGGTATTTCATGTAGAGAATAAAGGAGGAAAAATGATAGTGTTTGACTCAACATTCTCAGGAAAATGGCTTCCATTCAAGAGATCTATTTATTTTCTTTGATCTGTGTTGTCTTTTCTAATACATATGTGAAAATTTTTGAATTTGAATACATAAACTCCACTAACTTATACCTTTGAGAGAAAATAAATTCAAACCTCTAAGCGTTAGTCTTTCTGAGAGATATATATGTGAGGTTTGAAGTCAACGTGCATTTTCCAAGATGGTTACAAAGTTTGTGTATGTTTGGAAAATGAAGATTATCTAATATTGGCTAAGCACACATTACACTTTGGGTATAAGCCTTGTAAAATGAATTTTAGAGTTGTATGTTGCTTAGATCTTTTGTCTATGTGCTTCTACTAAAGATGCTGATGTTTGTGGGTACCATCACTACAAGCTCACACGAGACTATAACTCATCTACTAGGGGAAACTTAGTGGTTTAAAAGCTTGTTGCATATGCTAAATGCAATCGAGGAAACTAGTGAAAGTGGTGTAGTCTAGGATTAGATTAGGATTTTTGTTTTTATTTTTAGAGACTTTTTTATGTAGTTTTGCTCGATGACTAGCAAAATCTAAGTTTAGGGGTATTTGTTGAGACATGAAAAATAAATTTTTACCCCTATTATTTGGACTAGTTAGTCTTCAATTTTGTATATATTATATTAAATTAATGTTGTTTGCGATTTTGTAGAAAAATTTGGAAACTACAGGAAATTGAATCAAAACTAGTCATAAATTTCAAGTTTTGTGCTTAAATTGGAAATTCCAGAATTTTAATAATTAATTTGTGACCACATTTAGGATTTTTAATGAAAATTGATTAGTTAGGATCCAATTATGAGAGTCATGATTAAATCAATATTTTTAGATTTTAAGTAGTGAGTTAATTATTTAATTTGAAGAGAAAAGCTGCAATTCAAGAGCCAAAGTATGAATTTTCAATCCATGAGGCAGAAATCCACTTCAAATGGGCCAAGCTATGCTCATATGCCAAGCATTGGGCCAGACTCAAGCAAATCCATGCGCATTTTACAAAGTGAGCCAGGCCAATGAGAAATCCAAGTCTAGCAAGCCTAAGTCCATGTGCTCCAGTCAAAGTCCAAGAAGTCCAAGTTCAAATCCAATTGCTCCAAAGCCCATATTCGAATTTTGGTGTGTAAACCCTAAGTCCACACGTCCAAGCCTTGTCCATGAACATATCATCCACACCATCCATTCACCATCCTTAAATCAAATCCATTTATTGCATTAATAAACTTAGCAAAATCTTAGAGCCACCTTTCCTAATCCATTGCATACATCTATCATATTAGATCTAGGCCATCCATCTCATCGTCCATCAATATTAACCATAGAATCTTAATCCTCCATGCATTATCATATCATTTATTAAATTCATCGTATCCATCCATTAGTAAAGCCATTAGATCTAAACCCATTAAATCATAGCCATTCATTGCATACAACCCTAGATTTAGATCTACTTGGAACCCAAGCAAACTCACCTTTATCCATGCACATATGTCATGTCAGCAACACTTCATCATCCAAATTTTCTCCACTCACACGATTTTTGCATATCCCATTAGATCCATGCGAATTTTATATTAGGGAAACCCTCCATGTCATCAAGCATGCATCCAACCATACATTCATCTTAGCTTTTAATCTCAACCATTCACTGCATATCACACATCAAACCCTAAATCCTTATGCCAAATTCAACCATAGCCATTCAAATCCCATGATTTTCTCATTCTTTTCTTAGCCTCGAAGCTAGTTCTTACATAAGCAACCAAATTCGTGTATGCCTTGTAGCCCTAGCTTTTTCCATTTTAAATCCCATCCATTCATGTTTAAGTAAGATTTAATCCCAGCCACTCATGCATTTAATCCCAGCCATTCATGCATCATCTATAAATAGTCTATTCCACCATTGCAAAACTCGAATTTGATCTCATATTGTACTTTAGTTTTTATTGTCTTTGATGTAATTTTCTAATATATCTTGTACTTAAATTCTTTCATTAAACAAATAAAAGATAAGCTCTTAGAACCCTGAAACATCCAATTTTTGAATTTTTTTTATGATTGTTTTGATTTAATTTTCAGTTTGTAATCTTTGTTTTTTTAATTGGACATGAAATAGTTAGAACTTAGGTTGTAAGTGTTGAATCTAAGTTACTAAGGTTTGGTTATTTAAATTAAAGCTTATGAATTTTAATTTTAAAGAAAAGCATGAATTAAAATTTAAATTCTTGCGTGAATTTCAGATCTAGATTTTTTATTTGTTTACTTGTTTTTGGGCTACGATTGATCTATTCCAATTACCACCTTTAAATTATGTCTTGTTTTGTTATTTCATTTATTTTAATTGTCAATTTATTTCGCTTGTTTATTTTATTTTGTTGTCATTTGTTGTATTTTCGTGATTTATTTTTGTTGTTTAATTTACTTTCATTATATATTTTGTTGTATAATTGTATTTATTTCTTGTATTCTATCCACCTTCTCAAGTTATAGATTAAGATTTTAATTTAATTGGACTTTAATTTTGTGTTCTTAAATCGGGATGTGAGGTTATTTATAAATTCTACATTGAAGCCAATATGGGTATGGGTAGAAATGGGTAGGGGTATGAGTACAATAGGGGTACGGGTAAATATGGGTGCTTATCAATCCTAGTATATTGGATTAGTGAACAAAATTGCAACTCCTGCTTCGGGATTGTGGTACTCTGAGCATGGTTTCAATCGATGACCATTGACTTTGAAAACAAGACCAGTCTTAGGATGCTTGATCTGAACTGCTCCATGTGGGAATGCAAATGTAACAATGAATGGATCGGGCCATTTAGATTTCAATTTCCTAGGGAAGAGATGTAACTGAGAATTGTACAACAAGACCTTTTGAACAACTGTAAACACTTTCCTAAGAATGTGTTTGTCATGAGACACTTTCATCCAGTCTTTTTACTTTCTAGCTGTGTCATAAGCTTCATTTCTTATTTCTTCCAACTCAGCTAGTTGGAGCTTTTTGTGTTGTCCAGCCACATCTAGAGTAAAATTGAAATGATTGATAGTCCAATAGGCTTTGTGCTCTATCTCAACTGGAAGATGACAGGCTTTCCCATAAAACAAACGATAGGGTGACATTATTATGGTGCTTTAAAAGCAGTTCGATATGCCCATAGTGCATCAGTGAGTCTGGAAAACCAATATTTCCAGGTTGTATTGACTTTCTTCTCAAGAATATGCTTAATCTCTCTATTTGAAATTTCCACTTGCCCACTTATTTGCTGGTGATATGGAGTAGCAACCTGATGTATTACCCCATATGATTTCATCAACTTTTCGAATGGGCGATTACAGAAGTGCTTTCCTCCATCACTAATTATGGTTCGTGGAATACCAAATCTAGAGAAAATATTTTCTTTCAAGAAACGGATGACAACATTGTGATCATTTGTTTTGCGTGCCACCGCTTCAACCCACTTTGATATGTAGTCAACACCTACGAGAATGTATAGATGTCCAAAAGAGTTGGGGAATGGTCCCATGAATTTGATGCCCCAAATATCAAAAAGTTCAATGGTTAAGATGGGGTTTAACAGCATCATATTTCAACAAGATATACCACTTAGTCTTTGACATCTATTGCATGAAGTACAGAAGGTATGGGTGTTAAGAAATATGGTGGCCAATAAAATCCAAACTGCAAAATTTTTGCAGTTGTTTTTCAAGCACTAAAATGTCCTCCACAAGCTTGATCATGACATAAACTTATGACGCTTTGTTGTTCTCCTCCAGGGACACAACGGTGAATAATTTGGTCTGCACAATGTTTAAACAGATATGGATCATCCCATATGAATCTTTTGACATGTGCCATAAACTTAATCTTATCTTGCCTAGTCCAATGTAAAGGCATTTGACAAGTAAGAAGATAATTGACAATATTTGATCTGAATCCTTTGAGAAACCTCCTATAAAATCCAGCATGACCTAAGAATGATCTGATCTCTTTAACAGTTTGAGGTCTTGGAAGATTATAGATCAAATTGACTTTGGTTTTGTCTGCTTCGATTCCTTTTTCAAAGATAATGTGTCCAAGTACTATGCCTGATTTTACCATGAAGTGACATTTTTTCCAATTTAGTACAAAGTTTTTTTTCTTTGCACCTGACTAACACAAGAGTCAGATGGTGCAGGCATTCGTCAAAAGTAGATCCAAAAATAGAGAAGTCATCCATGAAGACTTCCAAGAAACGTTCAACGAAATCAGAGAAAATGTTGATCATGCACCGCTGAAGTAGCAGGTGTATTGCACAATGCTAATGGCATACAACAATATGTGAACGTACCGAACAGACGTGTGAATGTTGTTTTCTCCAGATCCTCAAGAGCAACATGGATTTGGTTATAGTCAGAATAACCATCAAGAAAACATCAGAATGCATGACCGGCAAAATGTTCCAGGATCTGATCAAGAAACGGAAAAGGGAAGTGACCATTTCTGGTGGCAGTGTTCAATTTACGGTAGTCAATGCAAACTCGCCAACCCGTTTGAATGTGTGCTGGAATTAACTCATTATCCTCATTTTCACTACAGTTACACCAGACTTTTTAGGAATAACTTGTATCGGACTTATCCATTGTCAGAATTTGGGTAAATGATTCGTGCTTTGAGAAGTTTTAAAATTTTTGTGGTTCCCTAGATGTCTTGTAGTTTTCTTCCAAGTGAATTTTATGCATGACCATAGAGGGGTTGATTCCTTTGAGATTGGCAATGGACCATCCAATAGCTTCTCGGTGATCTCTTAAAACAGCCAGGAGACTAGAGTCATGCTCAGAAGTTAAATCAGAGGCTATGATAACAGATAAAGTTTCTGATGGTCCCAATAAGAATATTTCAAAGTCACAAGGAATGTTTTGAGTTCTAACTTCGGTGGCTTCTCGACAGAAGGAGACAATACATATGGACCAACAGGGAGAGATTCAAATTTTATGACTTTCTGTTCAAATGGAGATGCATCAAATACAACACTCACTTCTTTTGTACCATTTTCATTGAAGTCTGGGCTAAATGTGGATAGAGACTTCTCAAATTGGTCATCACATATGAAGTGAAGAAAATATTCATTCATAGAACTCTAGATCATATTAACCTTACATTGATCATCAGTGAAGAGAAGTTGGCGACACAAACCAAACACATTGAGTTCAGTTGTCAAATCTCCAAATGATAATGAAGCACACCATTTTGGCAATTGATGATAGCTTTAGTAGTGACCAGAAATGGTCGTCCAAAAATAACTGGAATTTGCCCATTTTCGTTCTGAGTGGCTTGAGTATCCAATACCACAAAATCAACAGGAAAATAGAAATCGTCGACTTTCACTAGAACGTCCTCTATCACACCTCTTGGGATTTTCACAGATTGATCAGCTAATTGTAATGTGATAGGGTGGGTTTTAATTTTCCTAAACCCAACTGCTCATAAACAGAGTATGGCAGTAAGCTAACACTTGCTCCAATATCTAATAAAGCCCTGTCAATTGTGTATGTACCAATAGTGCCTAAAATGGTTGGGCACTCAGGGTCTTTATGTTTGATAGGAAATGGCTGTTGGAGGAGTGCACTTGCATTTTCTGCTAGAAATGCCTTTGTGGTACATTAGTTCTTCTCTTTGTTGTACATAGGTCTTTGAGAAATTTGGCATAAGATTGAACTTAATTGATGGCATCCAGTAGAGGGATATTGATGCTGACATGTTTGAATACCTCTAATATGTCACCATAAGGAACTCCTCTCTTTGTATTCAACCTTTGTGGATATGGAGCCTTAGGTACTGTTGAGCACTGAAATATTACATTTTTTGTAGTGACCCTGTCCCGAATAGAGGGTTAGGATAAATGGGTAGAATTAGAGTATTAGCGGATTAAGGTGATGATGTGAATGCTTGTTTGTCGTAATTCTCCAAAATTATTTTCAAAATATAGGACTTAGAATTTAAATTTTAAATTAACCCCCAGTGTATACAATATCTCCTCAACTAGTGTTTCAATAAAATGCAAAATAAAATTTATAAGTTGAGATGTAATTTAGAAGTTTGATTAAAATTTCAATCTAGTGTGGGCCCGTGGGACCCACATTATTGAGTCAAGATTACATATAGAGATTGATCGATTATGAAATTTGGAACTTAGAATTAAATTAGATTTTTTTTTTCCTACATGTGTTAAACAAAAATAATAGATAAAGAAATAAAGATTTAATTTTCAAAACCAAGAACCTAAATTAGTAATTTTGAGTTCACTCTCTCTCACACGTTTTTCTCTTTTTCTCCTCTCATAGTTTCGAAAATATTGGATGTCCTACTCGCAGTAGTTTTAGAATTTAATCCCACTTTGGAAAGAAAGCTTGGGCCGACCTTACCCCTCCCTTCTTCTCTCCCCATCATTGGAAATTCCTATTATCTCATCCCCTTGGCTACTCTTGGATGTCTCTCAGTTATCTCCCTTCTTTCTTTCTTTACTAATCTCATTAGGAAACCCATCTAATCCCATATTATAAACCCTGCAACACTGATGTGTACATCAATTATATATAATCTATGATTTTCGAGCAATCCTAAAATACCTTTTCTCAACCATCGCCTTCTCATTCTTTCTTCCTCTTTGCCGGACACCCAACCAGCCAGAACTGAAAGAGAACTCTACTGCCGTCCTAACCGTTGTTGTCTCTAACGTTGGTTTCCCTGCTACACCAAATACACCTCCATCATCGCTCCCTCTTCTCTTTCCCTCCTTGCTCGGCTCGGATCTCAGCAGCAAAACCAATGCCCTCTCAACCACCTTGCAGTGAACATCGTCAAACTGTATACAGGTACGGTGGTTTTTCTTTATCATTTTACTTTTCTTTTATGATATTTAAGCTCAGTTATGAGCGAGGTTTTTAGGCCGTCCATACTTGATCAATTATTTAAGTATTCCATTCGATTAAGATTGGCTTTACTTTCCGTTAATATCTTGGTCTTTCAACCTGGTCTGTAAAAAAGAAACTATCTTATAACTAAAGTTAAAGGCAACCAACCTTCCATTATTAATCAAGTGGGAAAGTGTTGATTGTGCAAAACTATGTTCAAAAAGTCCAACGTGTAAAGCCTACTGACTCATTAAATCTTATTTTAAATTGAATGCAAGTTTGTACAATCCACAGTTTGGGACTGTTCAAATTCAGTTTGACTTATACCATCTTATTCAAGATAGCATCTTAGTCATTGCCTATTATTTTATCTACTCATTTATTTGTTTAATCAAATATGATATTGGCTTTCAAACACCAAAGTATTAAAGCCTTTATTTATTCAAATGGGTTAACATGAGATTTATTGTTTATTTGTTTCCCCAGTTTAATAAAGGTATTTAATGATTTTGATACTAATGTTTTCCTATATATCTATTCCACTAGTTTTTACCCTAAGGATATGTGGTTTTGATTAGTAATATTTAAAATATATATATATATATATATATATATATATATATATATATATATTTATAAATAAGAGGTGGTTTAGATTCAAAGTATATATGGGTTTATTTTCTTTTAATTCAATGGTTTTAACCAAAATTGTGTTTTAAGTTATTTGGTTTAAGCGGTTTCTTCTCTATTTAATTCCTTCTTATTACCTCTTAATTAATGTTGGTTTAATTAATTTAAAGTATTTAATGATACAAACTTTAATTGTTGTTCTTCTACAAATTAACCTATATATATATATATAAAGTAGTCCCTTATTATTTATTTTGACCTCAAAATTTTTTAAAGGAATTTATTTAGCCGATTTCCATGTGAATTAGGTTTTCAAACTAATTGATATAGTTATAATTTATTCGTCGAATACTAAGTCGAAACCTCAATAGAAACCAACCCCATACCTTAGAGATGTCCCATGTGTACATATAGTTTAGATCATTCAAAAATGTTGAATAATCTTGATGTTAATATTATTTAAAACCTTCAAATAAATTTATGTGTAGCACATCCCAAAATTCTTACTACTTGATAACAAGTTGGAATGCGTTTGGATTCATTACCTACACTTCACCTTCACGAACTTTTTAGGTGAGGGAAAACAATACATTACTTTCTTGTGCATGATATTCTCTATTTTGTTTATGTGATTAAGCAATGAAAAAATATTGCATTATGTAATGTCTTTGGGAATATAATATTGGACCTGTGAAATGGACTGGGTATAATATGTTGGAACAGTGGCATAATTCCATGCTTATTTACAGTAATGTAAGGGGATTGGCTAAGTGTTCTAATGGCCGTGAGGAGACTCAGTCTCCCCGGATAGTTGGAAATTAGCCATTAACATTGTTGAAAAGTCCAATAATTATATTCGACTTGGATGGATGTGTTGTTATTGTTTGAGGTTATTTGTGGAGAACAGAGATTTGTTTATGATATTGAATTGCTATGACAATAATGATATGATGTGATTTGTTATTACGCATGTGTGGCATTATTGAGATAAATGTTGATATCTTGGAACATGTATATGATATTTAGAATAATTTGAGATCGTATATCACTGTTTAGAGTATGTGGATAATGTTTAGATTCATGACATGATGATAGAGATAATGCATGGTAGACATGGTATCGAGCATGACATTTTTATATTCATGGGATGGGTATGGAGGTATTGGACGTGATCTTTCATGATGACCACGGCAGTGGTAGTTTGAGGTCTCGCTTTTAGTGAGAAGTACCATGCATGTGCTAGGTTTGATTTGTCAGACCATGAGAGATCACGAAGACTGTTATTTGGTGGTAGTTGTGTTGTGTAGGCCCCATTGTAAATGGGAAGTACCATGCTGTGGTAGATTGTAGGCCTTGTTTCAGCAGGAAGACCACCAAATGTAGTGGGTAGTGTTGTGGAGGAATGATGCACTGAACATGTACATTGAGCATTTTTTCATCGACTGGCATAGAGCATGCACATTAAGGCATATTCATTTATTTATGTTTTAATATTATTTCTATTATGTTAAATTGAGTATAATGGAGATATCATGTTTCGGATGTGTTATTGTATTCCTTCACTGGGCTGGGAGCTCACCCCTTACATTGCAGGTAACCCCCTGGATTTAGGACTGGACGACGACGCTGATAAGTAGAAGGTACAATGGATGAATAGTTAAAATATTATATAGACGATGATTTATGTGGTTGAACTTTATGACTTGATGTTACTTAGTCTTTCAAAGACTTGATTAGTTGATTCAGGTAGTTGAGAATATTGAGATTATTAAATGATTCTATTTTAATTTATGGATGGGTTATGAGTAAATATGTGAGTTTAGATTTGACATTGATAATAGATGTTATTCACTTATATTGCAGATGTCGTTAGAATTTGTGTGATGCATAAAGTTTGGGCATGAATGATTTGATGGCTTTGTTTATTTTACCCATAACCTTTAAAAAAAAATATACTTATCTCCCTCAGCCACAAATCTGTGATGTAAGACACGCTAGTTGGCTTGTTGCGTTGGATCACGCCCCATTTAGATTGTAAAAGGAGCAGGGTATGACATTTTTACCCCTGATTATTGGACTAGTTAGCCTTGATTTTGTATATATCACATTCATTTAATGTCATTTTCTAGTTTTGTAGATAAAAATGGAAAGTTTAGGAAAATAATTTTAAAACAATGGACAATTGCAAGTTTGGTGCTTAAAATAGAAGACCTTAAATTTTTAAGATTAATTTCATTCCACTTTTAGGATTTTCATGTAAATTGCTTAGTCTAGATCCATCTATAAGAGCCTAGATTAAATCAATATTTTAGATTTTAAAGTGGTGAAGTTGATTCTGGAAGAGAAAACCTGCAATTCAAGAGGCTAAGGCTGAAATTCAAGATTAATGGGCCATAGATCCACTTCAATTGGGCCAAGCTAAGCTCCACAAGCCAACATTGGACCAGGCCACAGGTAGTCCATGTGCATATCACACAGTTGGGTCAGGCCAATGAGCACTCCAAAGTTCAACAAAGGCCCAAGTTCTAAATCTCAAGTTCAAATCAAGTGGGCCTAAGATAAAGTCCATGAGTTGAGTTCCAAGATCCAAAGTCCAATAGCTCTATGGTCCAAATTCGAATTTTTCCTTGTGATCCAATAGCCCATGACCGAAATCCATAACCCTAATCCTTCTCTCTTCCATGCACATTTCATCTCCACCTTCCATTCATCATACATTCAATCTTAACCCTTCATCTTCTTGCAACTCATCTCCACCCTCCATTCCTCATTTTAAATCTCCACCTTCCATCTCATGCATCAAAATTAGGTCAAACTTAGAGCCACCCATCAAATCCAACCCATACATCTTTCATCTTAGATCTAGGCCATCCAATCCATCCATCATTTAGATTAACCTTAGGATCATAACCATCCATGCATCATCACATCATCCATCAATCTAGATCATCCATCACTCATTAAAGCCATTAGATCTTAGGACATTTCATCACAACCATCCACTTCATGTTAGGTAAAACCCTAGAGCCTCCATACTAATCCATCTCATAACATAGCCTGCATTAAATCTACGTCATTCATCATATCATCTATCCATCTCCACCTTTAAATCACAAACCTTCATTAGGTACCATGTCACTCATATAATTTATTTTACCCAATCACCTTAGAGCGATTAGATTTAACCCCAATCTAATCCAAGAATTCATTCATCAAAACCCTAAGTTAAACAACTTGGAGTCCAAGCTAGCCTCCATTTGAATTTACCACTTCCTAATCCACTTCACAAGATTTTAGCAACTAAAATTTCTCCATGCATTAATCCAAAATCCCATCTAGGTTCATTCATGTATACATTATCCATCTTATCACCACCACACACGATTTTGCACAATCTTTAATTATCCCATTCGAATTTCATAAAGCCACATCATCTCATCATCATATAGCCATCCATCTAACCTATCTTTCAATCCCATCCATCCATTTACCATAGCATTAAACAAACTCTAAAACTACATAGTCAATTAAAAAAATCACCTTCCTTAAACCTATCCCTATCTTCTCTCCTTTCTTACTTAGAGCCCAAGCTACCTTGAGACCCAAGCCACCAAAATTCGTGTACACCTTATTAAACCCTAACCTTTGCAACTTTTAATCTCCATCACCCAATTCCATTAATATCCAATCCCATCCTTTCATCCATCAACTTAAACTCAGATTTAATCTTAGCCATTCATCCATTTCTTGAGCCTATAGGCAAAATTCAATTTTGACCTAGGAGCTCAAGAGGACCAAAGGCTGAGGAGAAAAAATCAAGAGTCAAGAAGACAGAAGATCCCACACGATTTTACAAGTGAGAGTTGTAAATTTACGTCTCCATTTTCTTTATCCTTTTCTCAATTTATTTATGCTTATACTTGAATTTTTCCATTAAATAAATAAGAGACTTTTTCTTTTAGAATCTTGAAAAGTCTGATTATTCAGATTCCTTTTCAATGCCCTTTTTATTTAATTTTAAATCTATATACTTTGTTTAATTAATGGTTAGAACTTAAGTTGTAAGTGTTGAATCTGAAATCTAAAATTTAATTAGATAAAAGTTTATCAATTTTTAATTAAATAGGCATGAATTGATATTTGAATTCTAAGCGTTGAATTTCAGATCTAGGTTTATTTTTTGTTTATTTATTTTGAGCGATGAGAGAAAAATTCTATAACCACCTTTAAATTATGTCTTGTTTTATTTTGTCATTTATTTTACTTGTCAAATTATTTCTTTTGTTTACTTTATTTTGCTATGTCATTTATTTTCTATCTAATTTATTTTTGAATGATTGCTTTGTTCTATGTTTATTTAATTTGATTGTACTTGTTTACTTACTTTTGTTACATGTTGTATTTCAACGTGTTTGATTTATTTTTGTTATTCTTGCTTACTTTTGTATTCATTGTTTATGTATTTTATTTATTTGTTCATTATTTACTCATGTATCAAATCAATCTCTCTCTCCCAAAGATTCTTTAACTAGGATTGTAAATATAATTTTCTAATTGGAACTTTGCAATTTTAATTAAAAATGAGACTACATATTCATGATTCACTGATTTAAAAATAAAATGGATTAATTTGATGAGATTCACAAGTTAAATAAAAATGGTGTTCACTTGGTTTTACAAATAAAATATATTTTCTTTACTTTCTTTCAAATCTAAGTTTAATTCATTTTTCTCAAGATTACATAAGTTTAAAAGTACTAATTTAATTTATAACATATATTTTGTGATTTCCTATGGGTTCAACCTCGCACTCATATGCTATACTATCAATTGGTTCGTACACTTGCAAGATTATAAATTTAAAACTTTATAAAATAATCAACAGGTACATAAGTTCTTCTAACAGAGTGATCCGGTAAAATTTGGACTGGGAATGAATTATCCTCATGCTTGGATTGACCATGAATTTGGTCATCCTGTTGTTTAGGCATTTCCACCTTGTTATCAACATGTCGTCCTGATCTTAAAGTAGTAATTGATTTGACAACTTCAGATTTAGATGATGAAACCTCATATTGTCCCTTAGGATTGGGAATAGGTTGACTGAGAAATTTTTCTTTCTCCCTGTCTCCTACCGTAGTGGCTAACTGACCAAGCTGTGTTTCAAGCTTGTGCATAGCCTGCTGGGTAGATTGCATGAATTGATGCAACGTATCCTCAAGAGAAGGCCTACGTTGAGATGGATTGGAATAATAACACTGATTTGGCTCGGATGGATGAAATTGTTGATTTTTGAGGTGATTGGTATGGTTGATTTTGATATTGAGAGGGTCCATTGCTTAGAGGTTGATTTTGCCACCGAGAGAAATTCTTGAGAGTGTTTGTTTTAGATATGGGGAAAAATTTATTCCAGAATTTATTAACCAATTGATCCCATGTTCTGATGGATTTACAGGCAAGGAGTTCAACCATGACTTCGCTTTTTCTTTGAGAGAAAAAAAAAATAAGCGAAGTTTAATAGCTTCTTCAGTGACATTTTGAACTTTAATGGTGGCATAAATCTCTAAGAATTCTTTGGCATGTAAGTATGGATCCTCACGATCAAGACCATAAAATGAAGGTCATAGATGTAGAAGCGCTGGCTTAAGTTCATAGGTTGCATTGGTTGGTGGGATAACTACACTAGAAGGTGTATCAACTATGACCGATGAAAAGTAATCTCAAAGAGTTTTCGCATTTCCAGGTCCTTCAGCTATTCTAGGTGATGATGATGATAATGATGGTGATGACGGTGATGGTGATGGTGGTGATGTACAGTCTATGTCTAAGACTGAGCCTGACTGGGCTCCGGACGTAACAATCGATGAATTGGCAGGCAATGTAACTCGAACTAAGAGATTAGAACAATTACGTGACCAACGAGGCATACACAGACACAATCATTCACTCTCAATTAAATAACACACAAAATATGCTTAAAATCTAAGATTCAAGTTGCACTAATGCAATTGAATTTTTATTGGGTTCTACAGGGATCCTAAAAACTAGACTTTGCTCCTAATTTTCTCTCCAAATAATCTAAGTATCCAATGAGAGTTTAACCACAAGATGGCCAGGTAAGTTCCCAGGTAAGTGGGGGAGCACAGACGGCATCTCTTCCCAGCTTATCCTTAGACGTGCTCGACCTCACACCTTGGTGACAGAACTAGCCTTAGACACCATTCTTCAAGATAAACTATTGATTGATTACAAAAATTGATTTAGATTGAAAAGGTTCCTAATGAGCATGAAACCCTAAAAACTAATCCTAATGGTTCCAAAATTGGTTTTATTTAGGAGATGCAAGAACCAATTTTACTATCTTTTTTTCTAGATATTATGAAAAATACAATCTTAATTTACCACACTATATTTAAGCAAATATGCAAACAATAATCAAACAAATCTACACTAATGCATGAATACTAACATCCTAAATGCATGAACAATTTAAATGTTACGCCCCTCCATCTAACCACCCTTATCAGAGTAAAATAAGATGAAAGTTTGGCGGAGAGGGAGGCGAGCATCACGACGCTAGTCAAGTCCGAGTCTGAAGACATGACTCTTGACTGGACCACTAATGTGTGTAGGGACTAAAGTCCATGATATATTCTGCATACACTAAAATATCCTGCGGAATTTTAAAACATTTAGTCCAATGCATGAATAACAACATACATCTCAAAGCAAAATAAGGAATTCCCAGCAATATATGAGTCAAATACAAAACTTAAATACATAAATTCCAAATCATAAATATTACATTCCCAACAATATACCTCTTTACATTATTACATGATTCTCATACTTTCAAAAATATAAAATGGAAATCAAGATGTCCAGTCTTTTCTCTCGCATCCATCGAGTTCACATTTGCCCATCTTCTAGTCTGATCTCGTCTACACCTAGTAAACCTGTATACAAATCTGAGGGGGAAAATTTATGGGCTTAGTCAACATGCCTAGTAGGAATTCCGATCACAGATATACACTAGGCTTCATTATAGTAAAGTATATGTAGTTACATTTACATACTTAGGAAAATCACAAGTTGTAGATCCTATACCTTCTCAAATTCCAATCATATATTATTATGATACAGTTCTTAAAAGGCCATTTCCAAAATCATTGCGTAAATCCCTCTTTTAAGTCATACTTAAGACTATCTCTTAAAAGTCATCATAGAAAGCTTATACTTTGAAAAACGAAACACATATTTCAAAGCCCCATTTATATCATTATAAATATTTCATCTCATATTACAAAATCCCATTGTACATAAATAAATTTTGTATTTCATTTATAGAAAATCTCATAATCATTTTACCATAAAACATTTCATATTCCATATTATTCTTGATACAAACCCCAAAACATTATAAAAAATTACTTAACATTGTTCTTCATACGTCATTATTCTAGGAACTCTTTTATACGCATCTTTCATGTTTCCTATACTATAGAAGATTCATATCTACCTTATAATATCCATCTCCTACTTTCTCAATCTATACACCCTCCCTCCTTAATCATCCTACAATTCACTAGATTCCACATACAACTTCCTTATTACGTTTATCCTTTCACATGAGTAATAGATGTCACATGTGTTCTATCATAACCATATCATACTCATACTCAAATCATATTTATCCCGTATAGAAGTTACATCTTCATAATCCGTTCATTCTTATTTCTATTCCTTCTTTTGTATAGCCAACAGTTTAACTGACGTACCGATGGAGTGTTGCCTCCATGACTTGCATTTCGTATACGGTATAAGATTGTACTCAAGTTACCAACCTCTATCTCTTTCGTTACAAACCCAAGTTCTTCTCATACTTTACTTACATCTCTGGGGTGTTCCAAGTATCACAATACACATCTCACCCTATTTAGACCTCATCATGCATGATCTACATTCCCAAGATATCCCAAACATCATATAATTTATAACCCTTCCTTTGCATTTATTTTTATAAAGTATATTTCAACATGTCAATTTATGGAATCATTTTCAATGGTTATTATCATAAAATCCTATTTTTCAATCACCTTTATTTGCACATACGAAAATACTTGCCATGTGTAGTATAAAACTTTCATGTTATACTAACATCCTATTCATTGGTTGAAAAACTATTCATAAAAACATTTTCCTTTACTAATTTTTCTAATTCATAATCATATCATTATAAAGTATCATAATCTCAAAATCAATTTTATTTACTAATAGGAAAATCACAATTGTAACACCCGGATTTTCCTTAGCTTATAAATTTATTGGATTAGCCCATTTGGATTGCAATTTAAGTGAATTTGAAATTAAAAAGTTGAAATGGACATTAGATGGGAATGGGTGACCTTGATTTTAAAATAACTGGGTAAATTTAGTTAAGTTAGTTGAGTTAGATAAATTAGTGCAATTAATGCATTAAAGTCCAACTCATCAAGTGAGGTGGCATGTGAATGATGTGGCATTGCCATGTGGCATACATGTCATCACATGGAAGCCAACTAAGCAAGGATGACACGTCATCAAGTGACATGGCTAAAGTAGGACCCAAGTGCCATGTGGTGACCAAGTCACCACATGTATGGTCGACAATGGCATGGGTTGACTTGGTCAACCACTTTTGAGTTTAAGTCTTGAATTAAGGGTTTTGCTTAAGTTGAGAAGATGAAGGGATGAGATGGGAGGCTAGGTCTCATCTAAAGGAAGATCAAGGGTGGAGATTAAAGGATGGATGTCTTGTCTAAGTACATTGTACTTAGACACTTGGGAAGCCAAGGGCCTCTTTGGTTAAACCAAGGGCCTCCTTGGTTAGGCCAAGCTATTATGAGAAGGTGAAGGGAAGAGTTTAAGTTTTAATACAAAAACATAAACCAAAGGGCATTTTTAACCCCTTGACCGACTCCTCCTCCTTTGAGCAAGAGTTTTCTCTCCTCTTCTATTCTCTCTCTTTCCCACCTCTACCTCCATACACTTGGAGACTTTGAAGAACAAAGAAAGGAAAAGAAGAATTAAGGAAGAAGAGAAAGATCAAAAGAAAAGAAGGAGATTGAAGGAAGGTATGTCTAAGACTTAGTAATATGGGAATAAATCTAAGGAAACCATGTAACACCTCGGATTTTTATTACTTATAAATATATTGGATTGGTCCATTTAAATTGTAAATTAATTGAATTTAAGATTAAATAGTTGAAATGGACCTTAGATGGGTAAAGAATTAGGTCAATTACCCATTTAAGACCCAATGAATCATGGGTGACCTTGATTTTAAATGAATTGGGTAAGTCTAATTAAATGGGTCAATTATCCAATTGAGACCAAATGGATCATAGTGAACTTAATTTTAAGGTAATTTGGTAAGGTCAAAGTAATTGGTCAGCTACCCAATTAAGACCCAATACATCAAATCCACCTCATCAAGTGAGATGGCACGTATGTGACATGGCATTGCCATGTGGCATGCGTGTAAGCCAACTAGACAAGGGGCCACATCGTCAAATATAATGGCTAAGATGGGACCCACGTGCCATGTGGTGACCAAGTCACCATATGCATGGTTAGCTTTGTCTTGGTTGACTTGGTCAACCACTAATGAGTTCAAATGAATTAAGTGTTTGAGTTGAGAAGATGGAGAGTCTCAATCTCAAGGTGCCTCGATGGACGTCAAAGAGTTTCTTGGCTTAAGCCAAGAGTCTCCTTGGTTAAGCCAAGGGACACCTTGGTTAGATACAACCTTAATGAAGGGAAGTGAGAGGGATTGGGTTGGAATACGTGACACAACCAAGGGGCTGCTCACACCCCTTGGCTGAATCCCACACATTGAAATAAAGAGATTTTTCTCCTCTCCTCTCCCTCTCCCATTTTCATCTCTATACTTGGTGAATTATTGAAAAGCAAAGGAAGAAGAAGGATTAAGGAAAGGACAGATCAAAAGAAAAGAAGGAGACGGGAAAGAAGGTATGGTTTTGAGTTTAACAATATAGGATTAAGACTAAAGGAAACCATAGGTTTGGCCATGGTGTAGCTGAACCTATGGGTTCCATATTTTGTTGAAATGGATGGTCAAACTGTTATAAGGCCATAGAGTTGAAAATCCATTTAAGTATTGGTAATGGTTTGAACAAAAGAAAGGTGATATCCGAATCCATGTTATAAACCAAAGATTGAAAGAATAATGGAAAAGACTCTAGCTTTGGCTAGAGGGTAGAATAAATTCACTAAGAGTTATATGAATGATGATATATATGTTTAAAAATGATAAGGAATGGATTTCATAAGGAAAGAACTAGCCATACAAGAAAACAAAAAGGACTGACAAAGAGTCAGTCAACTGAATCCTGGATTCAGTAGACTGAGCTGGTGTTGGCCAAACAGGAAAAGGGTTATCTGGGAGTTTCAATAAGATTCAGTCCGCTGAACATGGATTGAATTAAAATATATGGGATCTATTGGTGTTTAAGCCGACTGAATCTAGGATTCAGTCGACTGAATATAGATGTACTAGACAAGCAAAGTAATTTGGTGTGTTTCAGCCGACTGAAAGTATGCTTATCGAACACGAAAAGAGTTGGTTGATAATTTAGCCGACTGAATCTTTGATTTAGTTGACTGAATGTATACTAGCCAAACACACAGATGATTTGATCCAAAGTTAGCTGACTGAATCTGTGATTCAGTCGACTGAAAGTGGATTGTTCGAGAACATAGAAGGTTTGACCCAAAGTCAGCCGACTGAATCTATGATTCAGCCGACTGAAAAGTTACGGGTCAAATATATACAGTATTTAGTTGGGTTTCAGCCGACTAGATATTGTATTCAGTGGACTGAAAGTCTGCGGGTAGGGCAGAGAACAGTAACTGGGTATGATTCAGTCGACTGAATCTATGATTTAGTCAACTGAATTGAAAAGTTTAATTTTGGTTAAATTTCCAGATATCTTTGGTTATTGAGACACTATGGATTATATATGATACTGGGTTTTATTCCAATATGATGTTTATTTTGGTTAATCAAATGGTATAAGTTTTATGAACTGATTTTCAATGATAGCATGTGATTTGAAATGAAATGTCATACTTGCATACATTATCTCATGCATGGCATGGGAGGGGGATACATGGGATAGCAAGCCAAGTTATGAGCTGTCCGGACATGACTTGGGGCTTGAGACTAGCTTGTATGAAGCTATGTGAACTATTGATATTTTGGCCTTGTCTAGGATTGCTAGTAATGGGTAAGGCGAAGTCTGGGCCAAAGACCTCCTCGGTAAACAGTCCTGAAACCCTACGCAGAGGGAGGAGTCCACACTCCATCGGTAATTCTGATTAACATATGTGGGGAGGTATAACAGTGACCTCGTAGTGCCTTCACAAAACACTGCGGACGTAATTGGCCAAGGGAACACCTTGATATGGTGATTTATCAAGGAAACTATCTATATATGATTGATTGGATATGGAAGTGGGTGAGTAATCATTTGGCATTGACACCCATGACATGATGCATAAGTAGGCATGACCATGAATTGGTTATCATGCATTATATTTTCTGCTTATGAGATATTTTACAAATGTGATATGATGTTTCTATCTTAATTTTATATTGATCCTATGTGTGCCATAACCCTACATGGAATTCCTACTGGACATGTTGACTGATACCTTACTTCTACCCTATAGATGATGGAACAGGGAATGACAAAGACATGGGACATGAAGGGAGTCAAGCGTAGGAGCTTGGACAGATTTATGATTATATTACTTAAGTTGATTTTGAAAGATGTATTGGGAGGACTGATATTTTGGATTGTAATAACTTAGATTTATGTTGCTATGGTTTGATGATATTTAAGTTTCAGTTATTTATATGGTGATTGGTTTCCTTGCTTAATATTGACATGCATATGAATGGTATTTTACTCATATAATAATTCTGCAAGTATTCTTAGAGCGTGTGAAATGTTTTAGTGGACTTAGTCCACGCACACGTAAAGTTGGCCAGTTAAGGGTCCGGTTTTGGAAACTCGGACTTATCTCGAGTCGTGACGTCCCCGCTCTCTCTCACTCTCTTAAAATATATATATATATATATATATATATATATACTCTGATTTTGGAGAGTGAAAAAGGGCGGGGCGTTATAATTGGTATCAGAGCGAAACTGGAAGTGTTGAATCTTGCAAAGTAAGATTAATACGGTATCATGTCTCACTAACAAGATAAGAATCCCAACTGACCGACTCTTCGGAGTCTACTGCACGGGGGCCGGATTAATTTACTTTGTTGAGAATCAGACTGTAAGCATTCAATATGAGAACAACACTTGATAAGGAAAATAACAGCAAGGGAAGAACAATCACTATAAGTTGTGGATTTATCAAACATAGCAAAATAGGACCTATCTCCCCCGAACAAGAGACATCATGATTTTCCCCAAAATGAGAAACAGTATATGATACATAGGTAAATTTCCCCAAAACAAGAAATACAAGATGATGATTAGGAAATTTTCCCCAAGTAGGTGAACATAAAATTTTATGAGAAAACTAAGTCAATCAATGTTTCGATTACTTAAGGAAAACGCCTCCAAGAAGAAGAAATACCCGACATAACCCGCAATAGGAAGAGGAACAGAACGGAGAGGGACAACGCAGTGCAAACATTCCTGAAGTACCTCCTGAGCTATAGAGCTTGGTACAGGCAGTGGTCACCTCCGTTCTACAGCAACACCAGAACGGCAATGGAGGCGCTACCTCTAATGAATCACAAAACCGAAATATGGTCAGAGATTTCCAACAGCAGCGTCCCCCTTATTTCAAAGGGAAAGAGGGAACCTCAGGAGCGAAGAACTGGATCAAGAATATTACCAAGATTTTGAAGCTGCTCAAGATCATTGGTGATAAGGATAGAATACTGCTGGCTACTTCACAATTGGTAAATTATGCCAGAAAATGGTGGAGAGTTATTGAACGTCAGCAAACATAGATTACAGAGGAAGATAGGAAAGAAATGACTTGGGACCAGTTCTCTGGAATGTTTCTGGATCATTATGTTCTAGAGGATTAGAAGGAGCGCCAGACACAAGCATTCATATCTTTGGTCCAAGGCACCATGACTGTTGCAGACTATTATCAAGAATTCCTCTGTCTATCATGTTATGCATTATACATGGTGGACATGGAATACAAAAAGACTCAGAAGTTTGAACGAGGCCTGCAACCTAATCTAAAAGCCAAAGTCACTATCTTCAAGTCAACTACTTTCGCAGAAGTGGTCAGTTGAGCTATCATAGCCGAACAAGGGTTAGCAGAGACAGTCAAGTTTGTGGATAACAGACGAGGTCAGAGCGGGGGAAGAACTTTCCGCCCGAACAAGAGATTCAGACCCAACTTTGGGAGACCCTCAGCCTCTATTGGTTCTACTGGAGGTTTTCGTCCCAATCAACCTTCCACATCAGAACCAGTCTCTCAGGTTCCTCGAGGTGTTAGCACCTGTTTCAAGTGTGGCCAGCAGGGCCATTTCAAGAGTGAGTGTCCACAAAACATTAGACCTCCTCACTCCAGGGGTTCCTTCCGTCCTCCAGCTAGACCAACACAGTCTCAAGCATCTAGAGCACATAACCAGACAGAACGGGCACCTATTCCGACAGGATCTGGACGGCTATATACTTTGGTTCCTCCCCCAGAGACAGTGGATCACTCGGTGATTCAAAGTATTGCAGTAGTTAGTAGTTCTTATGCTTTCGCATTATTTAATTCAGGAGCATCCCACTCCTTTATATCTGTTACCTTCATATCTGCTACTGGTACTATAGTACAACAATTGTCCACTACACTTACTATTGTATCCCCTATTGGAGACACATCACTAGGTCTGATCTGTACTTCTGTAGACAATGAACTTGTTAGGTTCAGATTTAAGTTCAACTATGTGGTACTGACGGAATACGACATCATATTTGGCATGGATTGGTTGGCTACCTTCCAGGCCGGTATTCACTGTCATCTTCGTAGAGTGATATTTTGGTCACCCGAGGGAAAACGATACGTGGTACATGCCGACAGACAGAGCATTCCTATGACCAGGACAATACACGAAGACATGAGCCATCTTGTGTTAAATAACATCAGATTAGACAAGGCGTCAATGGTTGAACTACCTGCGGTAGTAAAAGACTACACCAAGGTATTTCGGGCATAACTCCTTGGTTTGCCTCCAAAAAGGGAGATTGACTTCGAGATCAAACTTTATCCTGGCACTACTCCTGTATCATTGCCGCATTATCGAATAGCCCAAGCAGAAATGTCTGAGCTGAAGAAACAAATTGATGAGTTGCTCAGACTAGGATGCATTCGGAACATCACTTCATCCTGGGGAGCACCGGTATTATTTGTAAAGAAGAAGGATGGTACTCTTCGGATGTGTGTGGATTACCGGAAGTTGAATCAGTTGACGGTCAGGAACAAGTACCATCTATCCGGAATTGATGACCTGCTTGATCAACTCAGAGGTTCCTGTTATTTCTCCAAAATTGATCTGATGTCAGGCTACCATCAAATCCGTGTTAGGGATTAAGACATAGAGAAGACGGCTTTCAGAACTCAGTATGGACTGTATGAATATGTCGTCATGCCTTTTGGACTCACAAATGCACCAGCCGTGTTCATGGACTTGATGAACAGGATATTTCGTCCTTATCTGGATAAGTTTGTAATTATCTTCATAGACGATATTCTAATTTATTCCACCAGTTGGGAGGAGCATACTGAGCATCTGAGGATAGTCCTGGACACCCTGAAGAAAAATCAGTTATATGCCAAAGTAAGCAAGTGCGAGTTCTGGCTATCTGAGGTCAACTTTTTGGGACATGTCATATCAATAGAAGGAATAGTTGTGGATCCGACTAAAGTGGTAACGGTTAGAGACTGGAAAGTTCCGAAGAATGTGACCGAAATCCGTAGATTTTTGGGACTGGCTTACTACTATCAGAAGTTTATTAAGGACTTCTCCAAAATTGCTGCTCCACTCACCCGACTAACCCAGAAAGGAGTCAAATTTGAATAGTCTGATGTGTGCAATCGAAGGTTCGAAGACCTGAAACAGAAGCTTACGACTGCTCCTATTCTGATTTTGCTGGAAAGAGGTAAGGGATATGAAGTATACTGTGATGCTTCAGGAAAAGGACTTGGGTGCTCTCTCACTCAAAATCATCATGCAATGACATACGTTTCAAGGCAACTGAAAATTCATGAACGTAATTATCCCACTCAAGATCTGGAATTAGCTGCAGTGGTCTTCGCTCTCAAAAGTTGGAGACACTATCTATATGGCGAGAAATTTGAAGTAATTTTGGACCACAAGAGCTTAAAGTATCTGTTCGACCAAAAGGAACTCAATTTAAGACAGCGCAGATGGATGGAATATCTGCAAGATTATGAGTTTGCACTACGATATCATCCTGGCAAGGAAAACAAAGTGGCGAATACCCTCAGCCACATGTCGCATGCAACTGTGGCTAGTTTGATTATGAAGGAATGGGAAATGCTAACGACCATCTGAGAGTTTAATTTGTACATTAAGGACCGTGAGAGTATGTATAATCTGATGGTACGGTCCAGCATGGTTTCCAAGATTGAGCAAGAACAGCGGACAGATCTGGAAGTGGAAGAAATATGGGCCAAGATGTCTACTGGTGAGGCGTACCAGAATGGGAATTACGACTTGGATAAGGTCTCTCATTCCGAGGTAGGACATATGCGCCTCAAAGCTGCAGAAGAGAGTTGTTAATCGAAGTTCATCAAACAAAACTCTCTATTCATCCGGGTAGCACCAAAATGTATCATGATCTGAAAAGACATTATTGGTGGCATGGACTTAAAAGAGACATGGCTGACTTTGTTTCTCATTTCCTTACTTGTCAACAAGTCAAGACAGAACAACAGAAGTCGCTTGGATTGCTCAAACCCTTACCAGTGCCGAAATGGAAATGGGAACATATCTCCATGGACTTTGTGACAGGACTGCCAAGGTCATCAAAAGGTAACGATGCAATATGGGTTGTGGTGGACCGTCTGACCAAGTCTATGCATTTTCTCCCAATCAAGATGACAGATTCGTCTGAGACTTTGGGATGGTGGTATATTAAAGACATCATCTGACTACATGGTATACCAAGGACTATTGTGTCCGATAGAGATGGTCGATTCACCTACAGAGTGTGGCAGAGCATGCAATCAGCTATGGGAACCAGTTTATTAATCAACACAGCTTTTCACCCACAGACCGACTGCCAGTCAGAAAGAACAATACAAACGTTGGAGGATATGCTGAGAGCTTGCATGTTAGACTTCAAGGGTGGTTGGGAAGATCATCTACCACTGGTTGAGTTCTCATACAACAACAGTTACCAGGCAAGCCTAAAGATGGCTCCATATGAGGCATTGTATGGTAGACCTTTAGATCACCAATGTGTTGAATAGAGGCCGGAGAGCCTGTACTTATTGGACCTGAGCTAGTTGCAGAGATCACGGAACATATTAAGGTGATACGACAACATCTACTCACAGCGTAGAGTCGTCAGAAGAGCTACGCTGAAAAGAGAAGAAGATTCCTTGAGTTTGATGTGGGAGACTTAGTGTTCTTGAAAGTCTCGCTACGAAAGGGACACATGAGGTTTGGAAAGAAGGGGAAGTTGTCACCCACATTTGTGAGACCCTTTCCAATCCATGAGAGGGTGGGAGAAGTGGCCTATCGTCTAATACTCCCTCCACAGTGTCATCACTACATGATGTGTTCCAGGTTTCTAGGTTGAGGATGTAAAACCCCTGATTTTCAAGCTAAGGATATATATGGAAATTGTCCATTTAAGTTGTAAATTAATGGAGATAGACTTTAGATGGGTAAAGTGTTGGGTCAATTGCCCAATTAAGACCCAACAGATATGTTATAAGGTTCAATTTAAAATAAATGGGTAAGATGTATTTAATTGGGTCAAAATTGGTAATTGGGTCAAAATGCCCAATTGGGACCTAATGGGTCGGTTTGACTTGGTTGACCACCAAGTGAGTCCAAGCTTAATTGGGTTGGGGCTGATTTGAGTTGGAAATGGAATCAAATAATTGAGTTGATTCAAGTGAATTAAATGAGTTGAATTAAAGAGGTGAGTTTAGTTAAATGGATGAGTTGAGTTAAATGAGTTGGATGGGAAGTTATGGGGATATTCATCTCAAGTAAGTGGAGTGGGAAGATGAGGGGTTTTTGTTGTTTCAAAGAACAACTCAAGGCACACAAGTTGGAATTGGAGTTTCATCTCATGGGATGAAACTCCAATTATATCATTAATGGGGAGGTGAAAAGTCTTGGGGGTTACACAAGCCTACACCAAGGCTTGCAAGTTGGAAGCATGGGGTTTTCCATCTTAAGATGGAAACCCAAGAGCCAAACCGTTAGAAGTGTTTCATCTCAAGGATGAAACCTCCAAATGGATCATGAATGGGAATATGACCGTTTGGTGTTGTTACACAACCCAAGCCAAGACACACCGTTGGGCACATGGGAGTTTCATCTCATGGATGAAACCCCCAAATGGGCCATTAATGGAGAGGTGGTTGTTTTGTGTTGTTACACAAGCCAAGCCAAGGCTACATCGTTGGAGCCTTGGGTGTAACGCCCCACCCTTTCTCACTATAAATCAGAGTCTATTTTTTTTTTAAATAAGTAAACAAGTGATAAGAGCGGAGTGTCACGACGCGAGTTAAGTTCGGACTTCTAAAGTCCAACCCTTAACTGGCTAAACCTATGTGAACATGGACTAAGTCCATGAGAATGGTTCTCACATAGTAAAATATAAACATTGCAGAATAATACTTAAACTAACTGTGGATTATAATGGAACCTAAATCTACTCCATTTTATTAGATAGCAAAGTATATTGTCATTTTTCCAAAGTTAACTTAACTTAATCAATCATTCCGACCCATACCAAACCATAGCAAATAAAACTAAATTATTACATACCAACATCATCTGACTATCAAATTACATTGTCCAAATAAAAATCCATAAATCAATCCATAAATTAAAGCCCATTCAAAAGTCCAAGCTCGTATGCTTGGTTTCCTTCACGATCGTCGTTCTTCCCCTTTCCTGCGTGATCCACTAAGGATAGAGATAGGGCGTTAGATCAACGCGCCCAGGAGGTGTTTCCGGTTAGGGCTACCATAAGGTTAGTACAAAAACATGCAAATAATATGATAATACATGTTCATCAAAATCTCATAAAACAATGCCATGTATGTTATGCACATGTAATGAGTCCCACCCATCACAAATATACACAACCATCACCAAAGTACCCCACAGTGGTCTTTCGAAAGCCCCGACGGAGTGTGGCCTCCTGATTCCTCTTGATGGGATTCTCATCATCAAGGTACCCCACAGTGGTCTTTCGGACGCCCCAACGGAGTGTGGCCTCCGGTTTCCATAATCATCACCCCATGCCATGCATGAGATGTCCATGAATACATGCCATTTGTAAATAATCTTAACATTCAAATCCATATTGAAACATAATAGTTTAAGCACATATCTCATAAAAAAAATCAAGATAAAACAACAAATATAAATTGTGGTTACAAAAAGGTAGGAAACCTACTTAAAAATCACTTTGAAAGTCCGCTCTTCTTAAACCGTCACCCGCTCACGAATGCGCACCGTTTAAGAGATTCCGTCACCTTGTTACATAATAATAAATTAAACTTAAATCCCATTTGATTTCCATTTTAAGCCTAAGACCACAAACACCAACTTGTGGGGTTCGGCCATACTCCTTGGCCGAACCTCACCCTTTTTTATTTTGGTCCCATTTATTTTCAAGTCCATTAATCTCATCACTTAAACAACAATCCTCTATTATTTGTAATAACCCATTTAATCCCTTCCATGTCCATGGCAACCTATCATGGTGTTCGGCCATACACTATGGCCGAACCCATGGCTCATGTTTCCTTCACCCCATATTACTTTTATACCATGTAGAATGATTAATATTCTTCCCTTAAAAGGTCTTTTAAACTCTTAAACATGCATCCACCAATTCCATGTTTTGAAAACCTTATAATAAAATTAGTGCACAAAATAATCCTAGTGGGGTTCGGCCATATAACATGGCCGAACCTCACCTAGTCATCCTTGGTCCCTCTTTTAACATCTTAGCCATAATAACCCCATGGTTCAGCCATGAAATGGCCGACCCATGTCTTGTCCATATATTCATTTAAAAATCCTTTTCATGCCATTCATCATGTTCCATGATCTTTAAGTTTTGAAACCCCTTAAATTTAATAAAACAATCCACATGAGTCAAAGTCTAAGAAATTCTAATTCTATGAATATATTGGGTGGGGTTCGGCCATACTCCATGGCCGAACCTCACCCCTTCTTTTCCATTCTTTTGGTCCATAATAACATCTTAGAAATTAATTTAAACATCACCCTTGTTCTTCCATTGGACTGATTTAATCAACATCTAAGTTTTCATCCATTTAAAAATCCTTTTAAGATTATCATAATGTCCCATAATCTTCAATCCTCAAAATGACTAAGTCTTTCCATGGGGTTCGGCCATACATATGGCTGAACCCTATGGTTCAACTACTCCTCCTAGACATACTCATTCAGTCCTTAATTTTTATCCATGTGGTTCGGCCATAACCTTGGCCGAACCATATAGTTCTTTTAGACAAATTTTTTAATAAATAACACTCACCGGTTTCTCGACTCCTCCAGTCTTTCTTTGCTCTTTCTTGTTTCCTTTCTTCCTTAGCCTCTTTTCCTCCTTTCTCTTGCTTCTTTGGCCGAGACTGATCTTGATGCAATCTTTGAAGTGATTCGGCCAAGGTATGGAGTTGAGAGAAAGAATGAGGGAGAAACTTGGGATGTAAAATACCCAACATCTAGACTTGAGAGGAACGGCCAAGAGAGAAATGAGATACTATTTTCTAAGTGTTTAGCCTCCTTCTCCGGAGTGCTGGTCGGCCAAGAGAGGTATGGTTTGAGGGAGAGAATGAGCTAAATTCTCCTAGTGTTTGATCTTTTTCTCTTAGGTTGCTGGCCGGCCAAGATAGAGTGTGTGGGAGAGATAGCCAAGAGGGAGAGGGAAAGTTTGAATTTGAAAGTTAGACCATAAACATCTCCATTTGCTTGAATTTCAAACTTTAAACCACCTCCAACGTGTATCAGATATAACTCCTCCATCTCCTTTGTTTGAATTTGAAGATTAATCCATAAACATCTTCATCTCTCTCCATCGTGTAAATTTTGAAATAAAACCAACTCTTCCATCTCCTTTGTTTGAATTTGAATATTAAAACCATCCACCCCATTTGAATTTCCAATGAATTCCATTAGCTTGAATTTCAAATGTTAAGCCCAACTCATTTGTTTGAATTTAAACTTTAAACCTCCTTCATCTTTCCAACGTGTAACCATTGCCTTTGGATTTAAAATAAACCTATATCCTTTCATCTCTCCAACGTGTATCATTATTTTGAATTTAAACATAGCTTCCTCCATCTTATTTGTTTGAATTTCAAACATGAAACTGTCCACCCCATTTATTTTTTTGAATTTTAAACCACCTTTATCTCTCCAACCTATAACCATTGTTTGAACTTGAATTATTTTGAAATGTCAAGGCCGTCCATCCCATTTGAATTTGAACTTTAAATATATTCCATTTGCTTGAATTTCAAATATTAAATCCATCTCATTTGTTTGAACTTTAAACATGAAACCGTCCACCCCATTATTTTGAATTTGAATTCAAAATACAAACCATCCTTTCCATTGTTTGAATTTAAATTTAAAATTCAAATTGTCTAACTCAACTCATTTGGTTTAACTCAACTCACTTGGTGGTTAACCAAGTTAAACTCGACCCATTGGGTCCCAATTGGACATTTTGACCCAATTGACAACTTTGGCCCAATTGAATACATCTTACCCAATTAATCCAATTGCCACCATATCCACAATCCGTTGGCTCTTAATTGGGCAATTGACCCAATCCTTTACCCGTGTAAGGTCCTTATCCAATAATTTCACAATTAAATGACAAATTTCATAAATATTAGTAATATGAAATTCCAAAGTGTTACATTGGGAGTTTCATCTCATGGATGAAACCCCCAAGTGGAGTATTAAGGAGGGAGGTAAATGGAAATGGGAGTTACAAGTGGTGTCACCAAAGAACACCACCCTTGGCTGAATTGCATTAACCAAGAAAAGAGTGGAGTTTCATTTCATTCTCTCCATCTCCCTCTCTTGGCCGAACCACTCTCAAGGCAAGAACACTTAGAGAATTTTATCTCATTCTCTCCCTCTCTCTCAAGGCCGATTCTCCTCTCAAGACAAAAGGACTTGGAATAATTTTGATATCAAGCTCTTCTCTCCCTCAATCCAAACCTCTTGGCCGATCCACTCTAAGAGAGTGATCAAGATCATTTTTGGCCAAAGATCAAGAAGGAAGGAAGGAGAGGCTAAAGAAGGAAAGGGGCAAGAAGGAGTGAAAGAAACCGGAGGAGAGGCGGAATCGGTAAGTGCTCGATAAATTGCAAAAATAAGAAAAAGGTGGTCAAGGACATGGCCGAACCTTAATGTTATTATGGATAAAGACTCTATGATGAACCATAGGGTTCAGCCATGTTGTATGGCTGAACCCCATGGAAGGACATTGGTTATTTTAATGGAAGTTTGGAGGATGAAAATCATAGAGTTATGTTTATAATTTTAAAAGGTTTTTAAAGGGTGTAAATGGACTTATGTATGAGATCCATGGACCATGGGTTCGGCTATGAGGTATGGCCGAACCCATCAAAGACTTTGATCATGGTTATTTGATTTAGGGGAGAAAAAGATGAATCATAGGGTTCGGCCACGTTGTATGGCCGAACCACATGGGAAATGTTATTTATTATTTAAAAAAAAAAAGGTTTTTAAATGGATGTATGGTTGATGGTTCTAGATGCAAATAGATCATGAAAACCATGGAAGTTGGTTAATAATTTTATTGGGTTTCAAAGCATGCAAATTATGGATGTATGTATGAGAACCATCAAAGGATCAAACCATATAGGTTTGATATATTTTTAAGGAAAATAAGGAACCATAAGGTTTGGCCATTGTGTATGGCCGAACCCCATGTAAAGGAATTAAGGTTTGTAAATGGGTTAAAATGATGTAAAGGATGGAGAACCCCATGAAGAATATTTGTGCATGAAATGTTAGTCATAGACCTATGTTGATGGACAACCATGGCCGAACCCCATGAACTATTTGATGGATCATTTTAAAGGGTTATTTGGAGTGTTATGCATGTTTAAATGAATGGAGGATTAAGCTAAGTAATTAGCCATGATAGGGCAATGGCAAGGATGTAATTAAGGGTGAAAATGATGGACCATGGGTTCGGCCATGGTATATGGCCGAACCCCATGGGGATTGTTTTGTGGACTTTGTTGTTATCAATATTAAGTAAGTGTTGTATAAATGATTAGATGTATGAATCAAAATGGGCATGATCTTGTATCTAACTTAAAGATCAAAGGATTGAAAAGATGAGCGCAAAACCAAGGGAGTGAGGTTCGGCCATGTTGTATGGCCGAACCCCACTAAGGAATTTTATGGACTTAGGGTTTTATGTATGTTAGGTGGTTAATGTATGAATGATTAGATTAACGGATTGTGTGATTGGACTTAAGTTAAAAGATCAAAGAACTCAAAAGAGGGACTTAAACCAAATAGGTGAGGTTCGGGCATAGTGTATGGCCGAACCCCACAAAGTTGTATTTGGTGGATTTAGGGTTTTTAAAATGGTTAATTGGAAGTGTTTGGTTAAATCCAAAGAGGGACCAAATTCAAATGGATGAGGTTTGGCCATGTTGTATGGCCGAACCCCACAAAGTTGTGTTTATGGACTTAGACTTAATTGGAAATCAAATGGGATATTGGTTTGACTTGTGGATATGTAACAAGGTGACGGGACCTCACAAACGGTGCACGATCGTGAGCGGTTGCCAGATTAAGAAATAAGGACACTTTAGTAGTCTTTGGTGGGATTCTACCTCTTTGAAACCATGGGATATGTATGATGGTTTTAATTCTCATTTTGATGAATTATTTTGTATAAATGATATGTTTCAAAGATGAGATTTTAAATGCTATGATTTGTACAATTGCATAGCATGTGGACATTTGCATCTCATGCATGGCATGGGAGGGAGGATATGTAACCGGAGGCCACACTCCGTCAGGGCGTCCGAAAGACCACTGTGGGGATACCTTGATGTGCATTATCCATCAAGACGTAACCGGAGGCCACACTCCGACGGGGCGTCCGTAAGACCACTGTGGGGATACCTTGATGATGAGTTTTCCATCAAGAGGATACTATGATTATAATGTAACCGGAGATCCACACTCCGTTGGGGCATCCGTAAAACAATCGTGGGGGATACCATGTGTTTGTGATGGGTGGGACTCATTGCATATGATAGCATGGCATGGCATTGAATCGACATGATTATGATATTTATTATCATGCAATGTTTCTGGTTTTATCTGTATGATTGGATCTTTATTATCATACATGATTTTGGTTACGATGTTTTACAGATACTATATGATGTATTATATTTGGATTTTTGGTACTAACCCATATGTTAGTCCTACTTGGAATACCTACTGGGCATGTTGTCTAACGCCCTACCTCTACCCTAGTAGATGACACAGGAAATGAAGGGAAGGAGGAACGGGATCGGAGCCAAGCTTAGGAGCTTGGATGATTAAGTTATATTTTGTTTAAGTTATTCATGGACTATGTATTTGAGTAACTAGTAATCGGGAATGTAATAACGTAGATATATTTGCTATGGTTTGGATGGTTGATTTTGGATATTTAACTTAAGGCAAATATTATTAAGTGTTGGACTACTTTGCTATCTAAAATGGAATAGGATTGTTATCCTATTGTAATTCTGCAATTTTGTTTATTCCGCAAGTTAACTTGAGTACGTGTGAACCGTTTTAGTGGACTTGGTCCACGCACACGTATGGTTGGCCAGTTAAGGGTCGGGCTTTGGAAGCTCGAACTTAACTTGCGTCGTGACATCCCACTCTCTTTCACTCTTTGTTTATTTTTTTTTAAAAAAAATAGACTCTGATTTTCGGAAAGCGAGTGAAAAAGGGCAGGGCATTACAAAGGAAGTACAATCCTGACCCCTCGCATGTACTGAATGTGCAAGACATAGAGGTGTAAAGCGATGTATCTTACGTCGAAGGCATGTCAGAGTGATTGAGACAAAACAAAGAGTGTTATGGAACCGAGCAATTTCGTTCGACAAAGTGGTATGGGATCGACATGATAATGAAGAAGCCACTTGGGAACTTGAATCAGAAATGAGAGAAGCTCATCCCGAGTTATTTGTATAATTTGTTTGAAAACCTACTTCGCTCGATTTTCGAAACAAATATTTCAAAAAAGGGTAAGATTGTAACACCCTGGATTTTCATTACTTATAAATATATTGGATTGGTCTATTTAAATTGCAAATTAATTGAATTTAAGATTAAATAGTTGAAATGGACCTTAGATGGGTAAGGAATTGTGTCTTGGGTAAGTCTAATTAAATGGGTCAATTATCCAATTGGGACTAAATGGGTCATAGTGAACTTAATTTTAAGGTAATTGGGTAAGGTCAAAGTAATTGGGTCAGCTACCCAATTAAGACCCATTACATCAAATCCACCTCATCAAGTGAGATGGCACATATGTGACGTTGCATTGCCATGTGGCATGCGTGGAAGCCAACTAGGCAAGGGGATTGCGATTCGTCTCACGCTACCGTTAGCTTTATCCTTGCAAGAGCAGAAAAGATAATATATTGGACATTGGTAGGATTCCTACCTCATTAAGAACATTATGGAGTATAATATGACACTTGTTTATATTCAAAATATGATGAAAGCATTGGCTAAATAAATTATATATGATTATGAGTTAATTTTCAATGATATTATTTATTCTAAATGAAATGACATTCTTTCATACATTACCTCATGCATGGCATGCGAGGGAACACATATGACCAACAAGCCAAGTTCTGAGCGGTCCGAGCATAACTTGGGTTTGATATTAGCTTATATGAAGTTATATGAACTGTTGAGATTTGGCAGTGTCCAGTTGATAGAAAAGTAAGGCGTAATTGGGCCAAAGAGCTCATGGGTAGTCAGTCCTGAAATCCTACGCAGAGGGAGGATACCACACTCCATCGGTAATCCCAATTAATTTGTGGATGGGTATACAGTGCCCTGGTGGTTGCCGCCTCAAACAGTGTGGACATAATTGGCCAAGAAAACTGTAATGGCCCGGAATTTGTAAATCAATGAATATGGGAATATTATTTATTTTAATGATGAAAATTGGGAAAATTGGCGGAATAAATGGTAAATGGGCCAAAATTTGGACAAAGGCCCAAGTATGGCCCAATAGACTATGGATTGGATTTAAATTCATTTAAAGGGTCAATGATGGTTAAATGGGTCAAGAATGGTCAAATTGGGTCAAATACCCATTTGGGACCCAATGGGTCAAGATAGTTAAGCTCTAAGGTAAATGGGTAAGATGAAATGGAATTGGGCCATGGGCCCAATGGTGATACAACTAGTGGGAATGGGCTTGATGAAATTTAAATCACCTAAGTTAGTGATAAATTGACCAAGGTGACATGGTCCAATGGGACCCGCCTCCACCTCACCAAGTGAGGTGGCGTGTGGACCCAAGGTTTGGTGGGGCCGACCACCATGGTTGAATTGGTCAACCATGGGTGGATTTATAAAGATGATGATTTAAGTAAATGGGAATTAAAGTAATTAAAATATCTAAATATTAAATGATTAAAATTATCCAAATGAAGTGGTCAAAGTGGGGTCAAAAGGTGAAAACCAAATCACCTCATGTTAAGAAGTGAAACACGTTGGGACTTAAGGGTGGTGGAGTCATAAGCCATAAAGCAAGATAAATATCTTGTTGGTTGGTGAAAGTAATTAATGTAAAGTGTAATTTTAAGTCACCAAATGGGGATAAGTCTTGAGTTTCTTTCCCATTTCTTATCCTCTCTTCATCGCTACTCTCTCCATTTTTCATTCTCCATTGCCGTCCCATGCTCCAAGTGAAGGAGAGAAAGAGAGCTAAGGAGAAGAGAAGAGAAGGAAGAAATGGAAATTTAAGCAAAATCACTCTAAGGCTAAGGTTTATCATCTCCCCTCTCATCATTTTTCCCTTTCCCTCTCTCACACTGTAACACCCTCCCCTTTTCACCATAATCAGAGTCTAATTTTTTTTTTTTTAACGTAAAAGTGACAAAGAGCACGGATGTCAACACGAGTTAAGTTCCGAGCTTCTAAAGCCCGGCCCTTAACTGGCCAACTCTACGCGTGCGTGGAACATAAATCCACGAGTACGGTTCACGCGTAGAAAGTAAGCTCGCAACACATAAAAATCAATGCGGATGATAATAGACACTATCCTACCAATTTTCAGATAACAGGGAAGAGATATCCATTAAATTACTAAAATGCCCTCATACTCTACTTTCCAAAATAATTTATAAAACATAGCAAGACATCTAAGTTATTACATTTCCGACAAGCTAAATTATACAAATACACATTTTCCCAAAATAAACTTAAACAAAATAATTAGTCCGCCTTCCCAAGCTCCTAAGCTTGACTCCCGTCCTGTCCTTCCATTCCGCCATCTCCTGCATCGTCAGCTAGGGTAGAAGTAGGGCGTTAGACCACGCGCCCAGTAGGACTCCGAGTAGGGCTAACACATGGATTAGTGATAACAAAGCATATAGATAATACATAACGAAGACTATAAAATGAATGCTATGCCATGGGTGTCTGTGTTATGAATCCCACCCATCATCCATACCATCATGCTGTCATATCCCCCTTGACGGCCAAACCTCGTCAAGATACAAACAATCACAAATCATCCCCCTGGATGGCAAAACCTCATCCAGATATAAAACAATCACAAATCATTCCCCTGGACGGCAAAACCTCGTCCATATATAAAACAATCACAAATCCTCCCCCTTGATTGAAGAACCATCATCAAGGTATCATAATTACATACAACATCCCTGATACATCAAACACATCAAAATATCTCCATGTCTGTTTATCGGTCGCCCCGACGGAGCATGGACTCCGGTTTCATTTCATCCTTCCCTTGTCATATCCCTCCCATGCCAAGCATGACATGTAGATGCCATATGCCATGTAATGAATATAATAACAAACCATGACATTTAAAGAAAATCCCATCAATAAAACATATAACTTGATTACCCAAAATAGATCAAGCAAAGCCTCCAAAATCACATCATAGCATTAAAAACCCGTTTTAAACCAATTATATGCTTACCAGAGTAAATCAAGTAAAAACACCTACATAATACATAATTCAAAACCAATATTAAAACAACCCATATAATTTCCAAGATAATTCAAAGCAACCATCACTCAATCCATGGCTTACAAAAAGGTTAGAATCCTACCGAACACCGACTAGCGTCTTCATTTCGTTTTCGTCCGATAGTCCGGCTACCGTCACGCGTACTGCCCGCGATATCCAATACCTTATTAAATTTCCAAATCAGTTCAAGTTTTAACCATTTCTAAGCCCATATGAAAAACCGGTCACTATTTAGGTTTTGTGGGTCCCCATGTCATCTATTAAACCTTTTAATCTCATAAGTCTTAAAATTCGGCCACCCTAGGCTTTATTTATCACTTATAAGGTTATTACATTAGATCCCCTAAGTCCATGATCAATTTCCATGGAATTCTTGAATTTGGCCACTAATTACGGTTTTGCCACTACCTCATTTTTCATGCTTAATCACTCATTTATCCATGCATGATTAAGTCCATAATTGATCATAAACTTAGATCCCCAACTTAGGTCCATTAATGGCCCATTGAACCATGTCACATAGCCATTAAAATTAACCATTTAATTAATCCAAACCCCCATTAACTAATCACATACCTACATCTTTCATTAGCCCATAAAAATTGACCTTCCATTAAATCATTACTCTTAGTCATACTTGAGTCCATAATTGATTCCTCTACCACATTACAAGATCACTTACCTCAACCATCTTATTGACCTAATTCCATTAATTTAAACTTATACATACACATTTAACTTTAGACCCATTAATGATCTAAAATTTGGGTCATGGGTTCGGCCATACACCATGGCCGAACCCATGATGTTTCTTTCTCCATTTTTCTTGGATCCATTCATAACATTTTAGATCCACCAATAATCCTTTGTTGAGGGGTTTAAATCATGCATCTAAACCATATTCTCTTATTCATTTCATTGCTCCCAAATACCTACATTCACCAAAATATTAAACCCATCTTTTCTATCCTTTAAACCCATCATTTGATCACCATTTCATCACCATAGGGTTCGGCCATACACCATAGCCGAACCCATGGTTCATGATCCATCATTTTCTATGCCTCTTAAGGCCACAAAAATTATTCCCACACTCCAGGATTTTTCTTTATTTAAACCCCTTTAATTTTTCCAACATTTACCATTTACAACCCTAAAAATTCATTAGCAACCTTCATTATCTTCCATCCCTCAAAACCCTAACCAATTAAATCCAATACCAAATCACCCACCATGGGGTTCGGCCATACTACATGGCCGAACCCTATGGCCCATGATTTTATTCCAATTACCTACTTCCATGTTCGATTTAATAAATTACACCATCTATTTAATACTTTTACTTATTTCTTTTCCCTAACCCTAATTCACCCATTTAGGGTTTTCTCCATCTTCCACCCTTCCATTTGATGGATTTACATTCCATAGCATAGAATTATCTAACCACCATTAAATTCACAAAAATAAATTCCAATTCTTAAACCCTAAAAGTCCAAAATTTCTTGTTTAAGAAGCTACTCACCATCCGTCGTCTCCTCCGACTTCCGCCGCTCCCGTCGGTTTCCTTAGCCTCCTCTCTCCTTCCTCTTAATCTTTGATAGATCAAGATCTTTAATCAATGGTGGCAACTCCCAACCTTAGGATCGGCCAAAGTAGAGCTTAAATTAAGAGAGGGAAAGGGAGAGATGATGAGAGGGGAGGTGATAACCTTAATCTTAGAGTGATCTCCCTCCAAATTCCACTTCTTTCTTCTCTCCTTGAGCTCCTCTCTTTTCTTTCTTTCTTTCTTTCCTTCACTTGGACATGGGACGGCAATGGAGAATGAGAATGGAGTGAAAATGAAGAGAGGAAAAAAAATGGGAAAAAAAAAACTCATGACTTATCCCCATTTTTCTTTACATTAAAGACCCCACCAACCCTAAGATATTTAAAAGATCTTTTATTTGCTTTATGGTGGTGGTTTAGATAACCACCACCAAGTCCAACGTGTTTCATACTTGAGGTGGGAATGAGGTGGGTTTTCACCTCTTGGCCCCACTTTGACCACTTTCAACCACCACTTTAAATACTTTAATTATTTAATTAATTATATAATTACCTTAGGTTAATCCATTTGTACTTAACCTAACTCCATTACTCCACCCATCGTTGACCAAATCAACCATGGTGGCCGTCCCGACCAAACCTTGGCCCACACGCCACCTCACTTGATGAGGTGGAGGTGGGTCCCACTTAGCCACATCACCTTGGTTAAATTTTAACTTAACTTAGGTGATTTAAATTCCATTGAATTCACTCTAAATGGATCACCATTTGGGCCCCTGGCCCAATTACATTTCCATCTTACCCATTTACCTTAGAGCTTAACCATCTTGACCCATTGGGTCCCAAATGGGTATTTGACTCAATTTGTCCACCCATGGCCCAATTGACCATCATTGACCACTTAAATGACTTTAAAATGCAATCCATTGTCTATTGGGCCATATTTGGGCCTTTATCCAAATTTTGGTCCATTTACCATTTATCCCACCAATTTCCAATTTTCATCATTAAAATAAATAATATTCACATATTTATTGTTTTAAAAATTTCGGGCCATTACACACACAAACCCTACCTTGGCCGATCCTAAGAGTGGAGGTTGTCACCATGGATCAAGCATCTTGACCTACCAAAGATCAAGAGGAAGGAGAGAGGAGGCTAAGGAAACCGACGGGAGTGGCGGAAGTCGGAGGAGACGACGGCTTGTGAGTATTTCTTAAACAAGAAATTTTGGATTTTTAGGATTTAAGATTTGGGATGTATTTTGTAAAATTAGTGGTGGTTAAATAATATTATGCCATGGATTTTAAATCCATCAAATGGAAGGAATGGAAAGTGGGTAAAAACCCTAATGGAGAAAAATTAGGGTTAAGAAAAATAAAAAGGGATTATGGACATTATATGGTTAATGTGATTAAACATGGAGGTAAATGCAATTTTTTGAGTCAAGGGCCATAGGGTTCGGCCATGTAGCATGGCCGAACCCCATGGTAAGTAATGTATGATTTTTTTTAGGGTTTTGAAAAATGGAAGACAATGAGGGCTTTTAGCTAATGAATTTTAGGGTTTTAAATGAATAAATGTGGGTAAGTTTTGAAGAGGTTTTGTGATGGAATCCATGGATGAGTATGATTGTGTTATGGTCTAAAATGGCATAAAGAAATATTGGATCATGAACCATGGGTTCGGCCATTCACCAATGGCCGAACCCTATGGTGATGTAATGGTGATCAAATGATGGGTTTAAAGGATAGAAAAGATGGATTAAGGTGTTAATGAGTTTAGGGTTTTAAATGAATAATGTTGTGGCCTCAAGAGGCATAGGAAAATAATGGAACATGAACCATGGATTCGGCCATGGTGTGTGGCCGAACCCTATGGTCATGTCTTACAAATTTTAAATGGGTTTAAAAGGATGGAAAATGGGAAGAGTTAATGGTTTAAGTATGTTTGAAACCATGAGAAGATGAGGGGGGAATATTAGTACTTTTGATGGACTCAAGAGATGAGACCAATGTTGATCAAATGGGTGATCTAAATGAATGGTGAAATCCACATATGGAGGGACTTGTGATAAATTCAAATGTGAACAATGGACCCAAGAAAAAAAATGGGAAAAGGACACCATGGATTCGGCCATGGTGTATGGCCGAGCCCATGGCCCATTTATGAGTCTTTTGATGGGTTAGCTTGGTTATGAATGTGTTTAAATTGATTTGGGAATTGGTTAAATTAAGGACTCATTGTAGTTTAAATGCATGAAGTAAACCCCATGGGAAGATTTGATGGATGGGGTATTTTAAACCCATAATCTATTAACCATCTAAAGGATTAAGTATGGGGGTTTGTATGGATTTAAATGAATAAGGGTTAGGTTAATTAAAAAGGAAAATTTTAATGGTGGTATGTCATGATTAAATGGGTCATTAAGGGAATGAGTTAATGATTAATTATGGGCTTAAGTAGGCATGAATGAATGAGTAAGTGTTTATGTAAAGGGGTAGTGGCAAAAATGGTAAATATTGGCTAAATGAAGAAACCCACTAAGATATGATTTATGGGCTTATAAATGGTTAAAACATGGACTAATTATTAATGTGTAATAAGATACTGGACATCGCAAGGGGTGCGCGATCGGCGACAGGGTTTATCGAACGGAAAACGTAAGAGGAAGCGAGTCGGTATTCGGTAGGATTCCTACCTTTTTTGTAAGCCATGGATTGAGTGATGTTTTCTTTAATTTATTTTGGAAATTATGTGGTTGTATTTAAGATGAGTTTTGGGATTATGTATTATGTGATGTTTTCCTTTAAATTATTTTGGAAATCATGTGAATGTTTTAAGATGGGTTTTGGATTAGGTATTATGAGATGGTTTCCCTTTGATTTATTTGGTAATCATGTAATTGTTTTAAGATGGGTTTTATTACTATTGAATTACATGTATTACATGACATATGGCATCTACATCTCATGCATGGCATGGGAGGGATATGATAGGGGAAGGATGAAATGAAACCGGAGTCCATGCTTCGTCGAGGCGACCGATAAACAAGCATGTGGACTTTTCATGTATGTATTATCATACCTTGATGAAGCTTTGTCATCAAGGGGGACCTTTGTAATTATGATACCTTGATGATGGTTCTTCCATCAAGGGGAATGCCTAGTGTGGATCGCATCTTGATGAGGCTTTTCCATCAAGAGGGTCATGGCACGATGATGGTATGGATTTTATTTGGAACACTATGTATGGTTGAAAAAGGGACATTGTACAATGAGGATAAGATTGATGGGTGGGATTCATGACATAGAACACTCATTGCATGACATTGCCCAAAGTGCATGGTTTTACTATAATATTATTTGCATGCTGTTATTACTAATCCATGTGCTAGCCCTACTCGGAGTCCTACTGGGCGCGTGGTCTAACGCCCTACTTCTACCCTAGCTGATGACGCAGGAAATGCCGGAGCAGAAGGACGGGACGGGAGCCAAGCTTAGGAGCTTGGGAAGGCGGACTAATTATTTTATTTAAGTTTATTTTGGGAAATATGTATTTGAAGTAACTTAGCCTGTCGGAAATGTAATAATTTAGATTACTTGCCATGTTTTGGAAATTACTTTGGACATTATGATTTTAAGGATGTTTGGTGATTGAATGAATGTAACTTCCCTGCTATCTAAGAATTTGTAGGTTAGACTCTTTTATAATTTTCCGCAATTGGTTTAAATGTTCCCCGATGCTTACTTCTACGTGTGAACCGTTCTCCGTGGACTTCACTCTACGCACACGTAGGGTTGGCCAGTTAAGGGCCGGGCTTTAGAAGCTCGCGTCGTGACGTCCGCGTCCTTTGTCACTTTTCCTTTTAAAAAAAAAAAAAATAGACTCTGATTTCGGTGAAAAGGGGCGGACGTTACAAAAACCATTGATTGATTTATGATGTGATTGGGTATGGACATTGGGTGAGATTTCATCTAGTATTGACACCCATGACATGACACTTATGTTAGCATGATTATGATATGGACATCATGCATTGTTTTATTACTTACAAGATGTTTTTACAAATATGTCATTAATGATGTATAAACCCTTGATTTATGATATTCTAGTATTACTCCTATTTGTACCATAATCCTAACTGGAATAACTCCTAGCATGTTGACTGATGCCCTACTTCTACCTTATAGATGATGGAACAAAAAACATTACATGATTTCTCCAAAAATAAGGAACACTACATGATACTTAGGCAATTTCCCCAAGTAAGGAACACAAAGTGATATATTGAAGAACTAAACAAAACTTTCTCCTCCCTATGATTATTTGATCAAGTGTAACTTCAAAGTATTTGGACACAACTCCTTATGAGAAAATTAAGTCAACCAATGTTTCGATGACTTAGAAAAATGCCTCCACGAAGAAGAAATATCCGACAGAACCCGAATCAAAAAGAGGGACAGGACAGTATGAATATTCCTGAAGTACCTCCCGAGTTACAGAGCCTAGTGCAGGCAGTAGTAACCTTTGTTCTACAGCAACACCAGAACGACAATGGAGGCATTACCTCCAATGAATCCTAGGACCAATGGTCAGAGATTTCCAACAACAACGTCACCTTATTTCAAAGGGAATGAAAGACTCGTAGGAGCAGAGAATTGGATTGACAATATCACAAAGATCTTAAAGCTGCTTAAGGTCACTAATGATCAGGCCGAATACTGCTGGCTACCTCACAACTGGTAGACGATGCAGGCAAATGGTGGAAGGTCATAGAACAACAACAAGCATAGACTCCAGCGGCGGATAGAACAGAGATGACTTGGGACCGGTTCGCTGGGATGTTTCTGGACCATTACTTTCTAGAGGAGGAGAAGGAATGCCAGACACAGGCATTCATAGCTTTAGTCCAGGGCCCCATGACCGTCGCAGAGTACTATCAAGAATCCCTTTGTCTATCATGCTATGCTTTATACATGGTAGACACAGAATATAAGAAGGCCCGAAAGTTTGAGAGAGGCTTGCGACCAAGCATCAGAGCCAAAGTCACTATTTTCAAATCAGCTACTTTGACAGAGATGGTCAGTCGAGCCAGCATAGCCGAACAAGAGCTGATGGAGACAGTCAGATTTGTGGAGAACAGCTGAAGCCAGAGAGGCGGAAATTCTTTCCACCCTAGCAAGAAATCCAGACCCAACTTTGGGAAACCCTCAACCTCTACTCTTTCCACTGGTGGTTTTTGTCCCAGTCAGCCCTCCACATCAGGACCAATCTCTCAGTCTCCTCGAGGTGTTATCACCTGTTATCAGTGTGGCAAGCAGGGCTATATCAAGAAGGAGTGTCCACAAAACAACAAAGCTTCTTACTCCAGGGGTTCTTTCCGTCCTCCAACCCGGCCAGCTTAGTCGCAAGCATCCAGGGCACACAACCAGACATGACGGGCACCCATTCCAACAGATCTGGACGGCTATATACTTTAGTTCCTCCTCCAGAGACGATGGATCACTCGGTGATTCAAGGTATGCCAGTAGTTGATAGTTCTTATGCTTTTTCGTTATTTGATTCAGGAGCATCCCACTCCATTATATCTACTACCTTCATATCTACTACTGGTACCTTAGTACAACAACTATCCATTGCACTCACTATTGTATCCCCTATTGGAGACACATCACTGGGTCTAATCTGCACCTCCGTAGATGCTGAACTTGCTGAGTTCAGATTTAAATTCAATTATTTGGTATTGGAGATGACAAAATACGACATCATATTTGGCATGGACTGGTTGGCTACCTTCTAGGTCGGCATTAACTGTCACTTTCGAAAAGTGATATTCTGGTCACCCAAGGGAAACTGGTTTATAGTACATGCCAACAGACAGAGCATTCCTATGACCAGGAGATTACATGAAGAAATGAACCGTCTCGCACTGAACAGTATCAAACTAGACAAGGCGCTGGTGGCTGAACTAGCTACTGTAGTGAAAGACTACGTAGGGGTATTCCCGACAGAACTCCTTGCTTACCACCAAAAAGGGAGATTGACTTCAAGATTAAGCTCTATTCTGGCACTACTCCTATATCATTGCCTCATTACCGGATGACCCCTGCAAAAATGTCTGAGCTGAAGAAACAAATTGATGAGTTGCTCAGACTGGGATTCATCTGGCACAACACCTCATCCTGGGGAGCACCAGTATTGTTCGTAAAGAAGAAAAATGGTTCTCTTCGGATGTGTGTGGATTACAGGAAGTTGAATCAGCTGACTGTCAGGAACAAGTACCCTCTGCCCAGAATTGATGATCTGTTCGATCAACTCAGAGGCTCCAGCCATTTCTCCAAGATTGATCTTATGGCAGGCTACCATCAAATCCATGTCAGGGATGAGGACATAGAAAAGACGGATTTCAGAACTCGGTATGGACTGTACGAATATGTGGTCATGCCTTTTGGACTCACAAATGCACCAGCCGTGTTCATGGATCTGATGAAAAGAATATTCCGCCCTTATCTGGATAAGTTCGTAATTGTCTTCATTGACGATATTCTGGTCTTTTCCAACAGTCGGGAGGAGCACGCTAAGCATCTGAGGATAGTCCTGGACACATTAAAGAAGAATCAGTTACATGTCAAAGCAAGCAAGTGCGAGTTCTGCCTATTTGAGGTCAACTTCTTAGGACACGTCATATCAGCAGGAGGAATAGCTGTGGACCCAGCTAAAGTGGCAGCGGTTAGAGACTGGAAAGCTCTGAAGAATGTGACCGAAATCCGCAGCTTTTCTGGATTGGTTGGCTACTATCGGAAATTTATTATGGACTTCTCCAAGATTGTGGCTCCACTCACCTGACTAACTCAAGAAGGAGTCAAATTTGAATGGTCTGACGTGTGCAATCGAAGGTTTGAGGATCTGAAACAGAAGCTTACCACCGCTCCCATTCTGATTTTGCCGGAGAGAGGGAAGGAATATGAAGTATACTGTGATGCTTCATGAGAAGTAGTGGTGGCATATGGTTCAAGACAGCTAAAAATCCATGAACGCAACTATCCCACTCATGATCTGGAACTAGCTGCATGGTCTTCGATCTCAAAAGCTGGAGACACTATCTATATGGTGAGAATTTTGAGGTGTTTTCAGACCATAAAAGCTTAAAATATCTGTTCGATCAAAAGGAGCTCAATTTGAGACAGCGCAGATGGATGGAGTACCTGCAGCACTATGAATTTGCACTGCGATATCACCTTGGCAAGGTAAACAAGGTGGCGGATGCCCTCAGCAGCATTTCATATGCAACTGTGGCCAGTCTGATTATGAAGGAATGGGAAATGCTGACGACCATCCGAAAGTTCAATTTGCACATCAAAAATCGTGGGAGGATGTATAAGCTGATGGTACAGTCCAGCGTGATTTCCAAGATTGAACAAGAGCAACGGACGGATCCTGAAGTGGTAGAAATTTGGGCCAAGATGTCGGCTAGAGAGGCCATACCAGAATGGGAATTACGACTTGGACAAGGTCTCTTATTCCGAGGCAGGACATATGTACCTCAAGGTTGCATGAGAGAGTTGTTGACAAAAGCTCATCAATCAAAGCTCTCCATCCATCCGGGTAGCACAAAAATGTACCATGATCTGAAAAGTCATTATTGGTGGCATGGACTCAAAAGAGATGTGGCTGACTTTGTCTCTCACTGCCTTACTTGTCAGCAATTCAAGACAGAACATTAGAAGCCGCCAGGACTGCTCAAACCCCTACCCGTGCCCGAATGGAAGTGGGAACACATTGCCATGGAATTTGTGAGAGGGCTGCCAAGGTCTTCAAAGGGTAATGATGCAATGTGGGTTATAGTGGACCGTCTGACCAAGTCTGCACATTTTCTCCCTATCAAGATGACAGACTCGTCTGAGACTTTGGGACGGCAATATAACAGGGACATCATCAGGCTACATGGTATACCCAGGACTATTGTGTCCGACAGAGATGGCAGATTCACTGGCAGGGTGTGGCAGAGCATGCAGTTGGCTATGGGAACAAATTTGTTATACAACACAGCTTTCCATCAACAGATTGATGGTCAGTCAGAATGAACAAACATTGGAGGATATGCTGAGAGCCTGCATCCTAGACTTCAAAGGTAGTTGGGAAGATCACCTACCACTGGTCGAGTTCTCATACAACAACAGTTACCAGGCAAGCCTCAAGATGGCTCCATTTGAGGCATTGTATGGTAGACCCTGCAGATCCCCATTGTGTTGGACAGAGGTCGGGGAGCCTGCTCTAATTGGACCTGATCTGGTTCCAGAGACCACAGAACAGATCAAGGTGATACGACAGCATCTGCTTACAGTATAGAGTCGTCAGAAGAGCTACTCTGACAAAAAAGAAGATCTCTTGTGTTTGAAGTGGGAGACCTAGTATTCTTGAAGGTCTCACCACGGAAGAGACACATGAGGTTTGGAAAGAAAGGGAAGCCGTCACCCATATTTGCAGGACCCTTCCCAATCCATGATAAGGTGGGGGAAGTGACCTATCGTCTGATACTCCCTCCACAATTGTCAGGACTTATCCAGTTTTGTATGATTTGTTTGAAACCCTACTTCGCCAGATTTTCAGGACGAAAATTCCAAAAGAGGGCAATATTGTAACACCTCCTTAGCTTATAAATTTATCGGATTGGCCCATTTGGATTGCAATTTAAGTGAATTTGTAATTAAAAAGTTGAAATAGACATTAGATGGGCAAGGAAATGGGTCAATTACCCAATTAAGACCCAATGGGTCATGGGTGGCCTTGATTTTAAAATAATTGGGTAAATTTAGTTAAGTTAGTTGAGTTGGATAAATTAGTACAATTAATGCATTAAAGTCCACCTCATCAAGTGAGGTGGCATGTGAGTGATGTGGCATTGCCATGTGGCATACATGTCATCACATGGAAGCCAACTGAGCAAGGATGCCACATCATCAATTGACATGGCCAAAGTGGGACCCAAGTGCCATGTGGTGACCACATGCATGGTCGACCATGGCATGGGTTGACTTGGTCAATCACTTTTGAGTTTAAGTCTTGAATTAAGGGTTTTGCTTAAGTTGAGAAGATGAAGGGATGAGATGGGAGGCTAAGATCTCATCTAAGGGAAGATCAAGGGTGGAGATTAAAGGATGGATGTCTTGTCTAAGTACATTGTATGTAGACACTTGGGAAGCCAAGGGCCTCTTTGGTTAAACCAAGGGCCTCCTTGGTTAGGCCAAGCTATTATGAGAAGATGAAGGGAAGAGTTTAAGTTTTAATACGAAAACAAAAACCAAAGGGCATTTCAAACCCCTTGGCCGACTCCTCCTCCTTTGAGCAAGAGTTTTCTCTACTTTCCTATTCTCTCTCTTTCCCACCTCTAACTCCATACACTTGGAGACTTCGAAGAACAAAGAAATGAGAAGAAGAATTAAGGAAGAAGAGAAAGATCAAAAGAAAAGAAGGAGATTGAAAGAATGTATGTCTAAGACTTAATAATATGGGATAAATCTAAGGAAACCATAGGTTTGACCATGGTGTGGCCTGTAACGCCCCGCCCTTTTTCACTCGCTTTCCGAAAATCAGAGTCTATTTTTTTTTATAAATAGAAGAGTGAGAGAGAGCGGGACACCACGACGCGAGCTAAGTCCGAGCTTCCAAAACCCGACCCTTAACTGGCCAACCATAGTGTGCGTGGACCAAGTCCACTAAAACGGTTCACACGTACTCAAGTTAACATGAAGAATAAAACATAACTGCGGGTTATAATAGAACCTAATTCTATTCCATTTTTAGATAGCAAAGTAGTTCGTCGCTTAACCATAATTATCATAACTTAATTATCCAAATAAAACATTCAAACCATATCAAATTATCTAAGTTATTACATGCCCAAAAGCTAGCTACTCAAATTACAAGTCCATGAGTAACTTAAAATAAATAAAATCAACACATCCAAGCACCTATACTTGGCTCCGTTCACTCTCATCATTCCCTTCATTTCCTGTATCATCTACTAGGGTAGAAGTAGGGCGTTAGACAACGCGCCCAGTAGGTATTCCAAATAGGGCTAACACATGGTTAGTACATAAATCATGTAGATAACATAATACAAAATCCATGTAAAACAATGCGATGCTATGGTGTCAAATGCAATGAGTCCCACCCATCACAAGTACATATATCCTCTTGATGGAATTCTCCTCATCAAGGTATCCCCACAGTTGCCTTACGGAGTGTGTTCTCCAGTTACTTCTTGATGGATAATGCACATCAAGGTCTTCCTACAAATGCCTTACGGACGCCCCGACAGAGCGTAGCCTCCAGTTACAAACATCCCTCTCATGCCATGCATGAGATGTATATGTCCACATGCTATGTAATAGGATAATGATAGCATTAAAACCTCATATTTGAAACATATTATTTTTTTACAACATAAACCATCAAAATAAGAGATTAAACCATAATAAATAACCCATGGTTTCAAAGAGGTAGAATCCTACCAAAGACCAATAAAGTGTCCTTGCGTTTTATCCTGCAACCGCTCACGATCGTATACCACTTGTGAGGTTCCGACACCTTGTTACATATCAACAAGTCAAACTGAAGTCCCATTTGATTTCCAATCTAAACATAAATCCATAAACCGACCTTAGTGGGGTTCGGCCATACAACATAACTTCCATTTTAAACCTTTTAAAACATCACTAACCTTCCACGGTTTTCATCCTTCCAAAAACCCATAACCATTACCAACACACTTCCATGGGATTCGGCCATGTTGGTTCTTTAATTTCTTTAAAAATCATACAACCAAGATATCATTTGATGGTTCCCATCCATACATCCATCTCAACCCTTTAAAACCTTTTAAAATCATAAGCATACTTCTATGATTTCCATCTTTCAAATCCATTAAAAATATAAACAATGTCCTTCCCTGGGGTTCGGCCATTCCACATGACCGAACCCTATGATTTATCCTTTCCATTAAAACACAATATTCATCCTTTAATTTTTCTTTTAAATCCAATCACCATGATCATAACCTTTGATGGGGTCCGGCCACACATCATGGCCGAACCTCATCTACCCCTCTTTGTTCATATGAAAGCTCCTTAGCCATAACATGACTAGGGTTCGGCCATATTCCTTGACCATATTTCCTTACTTATTAAAAATCTATAAAAATACCTACCGGTTCCTCGACTCCTCAGGTTTTCCTTCGCTCCGACTTGTTCTTCCGATCATTTCCTTCCTTAGCCTCTTCCTCCATCCTTCTTAATCCTTTGGCCTAGAGTGAGAGCTTGAGAGAGAGAGAGAGAGTTCAGCCTTGAGTGATAGGGAGAGAACCTTGAGATGAAGCTCTAAGTCTTTTGTCTTGAGGAGTGGTTGGCCAAGAGAGGGTTTGAGGGAGAGAAACAGCCAAGAGGAAGAGCGAAAGAGTGAGATGAAAACCAAACTTGTTTTGTTCCAATGAGGGTGGTCGGCCAAGGGTGGTGCCTTTGGTAAAGCCCTTTGTGTAACTCCCATTCTCATTTACCTCCCTCCTTAATGCTCCACTTGGGGGTTTCATCCATGAGATGAAACTCCAAGGCTCCAACGGTGTAGCCTTGTTTGAATTGTGTAACAACTCCAAAACCATCCTCCTCCCATTTAATTCTCCATTTGGGGGTTTCATCCATGAGATGAAACTCCCATGTCCAACGTGTGGACACCTTAGGTTTGACCTTTTGAGATGTAACTCTCCATTTTATCACCCAACTCACTTGATATGAAAATCCCATTAACTTCCCCTCAACTCACCATAACTCAATTTAAACTCAACTCACTTAACTCACTTAAAATCAAGTCAATCACTTGATTCCATTCTAACTCAATTCAGCCCAAATTAATTAGGCTTGAACTCACTTGGTGGTCAACCAAGTCAACCATGACCCATTGGGTCCCAATTGGGCATTTTGGCCCAAATAACAACATTGACCCAATTAAATACATCTTACCCATTTAATTTCAATTGAACCTTATCCAATATCCGTTGGCTCTTAATTGGGCAATTGACCCAACACCTTACCCATCTAAGGTCCATATCCGTTAATTCACAAATTCAATGGCAAATTCCGTAAATATTTATAACTTGAAAATCTAGGGTGTTACAATACAATCCTCTTTTTAAAAATTTCGTCCTGAAAATCGAGCGAAGTAGGGTTTCAAAACAGATTACACAAATAACTCAAGGTGAGCTGTTCTCATTTCCGATTCAATTCCCAAGTGGCTTCCTCATTACCATGTCGATCCCATACCACCTTGACGAACTGAATTGCTCGGTTTCGTAATACCCTTTGCTCTGTCTCCACCACTCTGACCGGCTTCTCGATGTATGTCACGTCACTTTGCACCTCTATGTCTTGTACATTCAGCACATGTGAGGGATCGGGATTGTACTTCCTCAACATAGATATATGAAACACATTGTGCAAAGATGCCAACTGTGAAGGAAGTGCCAATTGATAAGCCACCTCCCCCATCCTCCTTATGATTGAAAACGGTCCCACATATCTAGGCGACAGCTTCCCCTTCTTTCCAAATCTCATGTGTTCCTTTCGTGGCGAGACTTTCAAGAACACCTTGTCCCCACCTCAAATTGAAGGAACCTCCTCCTCTTGTCAGCGTAACTCTTCTGACGACTCTGTGCAGCCAATAGGTGTTGCCGTATCAACTGAATCAGTGTTGTAGTCTCTGCGACTAACTTGGGTCCAATCAATGCAGGCTCACCGGCCTCTGTCCAGCACACTGGTGACCTACAAGGTCTATCATATAAGGCCTCGAATGGAGCCATCTGGAGGCTTGCTTGGTAACTGTTGTTATAAGAAAACTCTACTAGCGGCAAGTGATCTTTCCATCCACCCTTGAAATCTAGCATACATGCTCTCAGCATATCCTTCAATGTCTGTATTGTCCTCTCAAACTGCCCATCAGTCTGTGGATGGAATGTTTTGCTAGTCAGTAGATCTGTCCCCATGGTCGACTGCATGCTCTGCCACACTCTGCCGGTGAATCGGCCATCTCTGTCGGACACAATAGTCCGGGAAATACCATGTAGCCTAATGATATCCTTGATATACCTTCGACCCAAGGTCTCAGATGAATTTATCATCTTGATGGGAAGAAAGTGTGCAGACTTGGTCAATCGGTCTACCAAGATATTTTCCATACGTACTCACTCAATACGTTCATCCATCTACTCTCTGTGTGAGATTAGTGATGACCTTGCCCCTCCTTGAAATTTGTTAGTGAGGTTAGCCTGCCAATGCGAGCCTATGCTCAAGACTTTTTGCTGATTCCATTAACTAGGTTTCTAGTTGCACTCTCTTGGAACTCCATCGGCTACCTACAGAGTCAGGTGATCAGTCTAACTCGGCAGTCGCCCATAGCTTCCCATTCGAGTTTCACTAGACTCTTAAATTTTCTACTAAGTACATCTCCAAAAGTAAGCATACCTTCATTTGCACATAAGTCACTATGTGACTAACACCTTCTGTTCAAAACTTCTATGATACCGAGTATCTCTCTACACTAACTTTCCTGTGATACAAGTCGTAATATGACTAACACCTTTTTCTTATAACGTGGGATGTAAATCGAAACTTGTCCCAATCATTAGAACAATATGCCATCTATGAGACCAACATGTCTACCATGGTACCGACGCCTAACATTAATCCAAACCACCATGGGAACCACCATCCACGGTTATACACATCCTTCCCTAGTATCACTCTATCAGTAAATATCATCTATCCATGGTTAATAACCATCCATGAATATAACCCCCCTCTAGGTATAATCCATTCATGGGCATAATCCATCCTTGGGCATAATTAATCCAGGGCATATCATCTACCCTAAGATATTCTATCCGTGTGAACAACACTCGAATGAATCACTACGTGACTGTGGCAACAATATCAAATCATAAATATATCCCGACCCCTAGCAAGACGTAGGGCCTATGACTTACTAAGCGGAAGATCCACGTCCAATGTGATCAAGTCTACCTCGCCCTGCATCCCTTCACCCCAAGGGTGATTTAGTCAAGCTCTAAGGTTGTTGGACCGCGTGTAACGAAGCTAGCACCACCCCCATGGGGTAAAATAGTACCTAGCTCTACGCATCAACGCACAAGAAGTGTGCGAAATAGCCGTGAGAGAGCCCTCTAGCGCATAGCATGCGAGGGACCCACTCCTCGACGGCAACCCTACAGGACCAAGTCTCAGTATGTTTATATCGAGGCTCCCAAGGTCTCAATCATAAATATCACGTGAGGGACGCACCCATACCACGTCTCAATAAAATCAAGTGACCTCGTCACCTACATCTCAGTGCCAAAGTCCCCATAAACTCTTAAGTTTGCATATTTTATTAAAAATCATTTAAACTTCCATCACCATACAAGGGTTGGTAGGGTACCCACAACCCTTACAAAATCTCCCCTTTTCCCCGACATTCTCTTACCATTTCTTAGCCTAACCTTCCGTAGAAGACCCTGCATCATCATAAAAATCGAAGAAGTTGTCAGGGCATGTCGTCGACGTGTGCCCCAACACTCCACAAGTCAAACAGGGTATTATTCCCGGTCCCCCAATGTATGGACAGTTAGTCCTCTCCTTCTCGTGCCCGTGAAGTCCACAAACAGGACAAATAACCTCAAGGGGGTAGGGGCAGAAAGTACAGTTGTGCCCTTTCTGGTTGCACAACTTGCACATATATCCAGGCGCTATCTCCTCTACGGATTCTTTTATCATTGGGATATCTCCCATATACTCTTCTGGAAAAGGGGCTAGATTCACTTCGATATCCTCGGGGAATCCTACCTGGACGTCTACGTTAACTTCCACAGCGCGGTCTAGCCTGTTGGAGTTGTTGGAAAAAGAAGTCAGATCTATAGGACAGCTAGGAGTTCCTTTGTCCCACAACTCTGTATACTCTATGTTGCTCGACATATCTATATCACAACAACAGAAACATATCAATGACAATAGCAGTTCTAATCAAACTAATATTTGTTTTGGGGAATTTCCCTAATCATCATCTTGTATTTCTTGTTTTGGGGAGTTTCCTATGTATCACATAATGTCTCTTGTTTGGGAAACTTTCCTATGTATCATATAATATCTCTTGTTTGGGGAACTTTCCTATGTATCATATAATGTCTCTTGTTTGGGAAATTTGCCAAATAAATATCTTGTGTTTCTTGTCTTTGGGGAAATTGCCAAATCAGCACTCTTTGTATCTCTTTGTTTTTGGCGAAACTTCCTAAGTATCTTTTGTTTATTTCTCAATTTAGGTATATTGGGGAAGTATCTCCTAATTTGCTATGTTTGATAAATCCAGTTATTTTAACTGTACTTCCTTTGCTATCATTGCTTGTTGTTCTCAGATTGAATGTTTCAGTCTAAGTCTAACGAAGTAAATTAATCCGACCCCCGTGCAGCGGGCTCCGAAGAATCGGTCAGTTGGGATTCTTATCTGTCAGTGAGACATGGAACCGTCTTAATCTTACTTCAAAAGATTCAACCTTCCTGTTTCGCTCTGATACCAACTGTAACGCCCCGCCCTTTTTCACTCGCTTTCCGAAAATCAGAGTCTATTTTTTCTTATAAATAGAAAAGTGAGAGAGAGCGGGACACCACGACGCGAACTAAGGCCGAGCTTCCAAAGCCCGACCCTTAACTGGCCAACTATACGTATCCGTGGACTTAGTCCATGCAAACGTATGATTGGCCAGTTAAGGGTCTGGCTTTAGAAGCTCAGACTTAGCTCGCGTCGTGACATCCCGCCCTCTATCACTCTTTGTTTAAAAAAAAATTAGACTCTGATTTTCAGGAGAGCGAGTGAAAAAGGGCGGGGCGTTACATGGCCGAACCCATGGGTTCCAAGATTGGTTGGAATGAATGGACAAAATTGTGATAAGGCCATGGACTTGAAAATCCAAGCACACAAAGGATCTTACCCAAAGTCAACAGAGTGAATCTGTGATTCAGTCGACTGAAAGTGTACTGGCCGAGCACACAAAGGATCTGACTAAAAGTTAGCTGACTGAATCTATGATACAGTCGACTGAGAGTGTACTGGTGTATTAGATCTAGTTGTATTTAGTCAACTGAAAGTGTACTGGTGTATTAGATCTAGTTGTATTTCAGTCGACTGAAAGTGTACTGGTGTATTAGATCTAGTTGTATTTCAGTCGACTGAATCTTATGATTCAGTCGACTGAAAGTATACTGGCCAAACACGTATAGGATCTGGTTGTGTTTCAGCTGACTGAATCTTATGATTCAGTCGACTGAAAGTATACTGGCCAAACACATATTGGATCTGGTTGTGTTTCAGCCGACTGAATCTTATGATTCAGTCGACTGAAAATATACTGGCCAAACAGGTAAGGGATCTAGTTGTATTTCAGTCGACTGAATCTTATAATTTAGTCCATTGAAAATATATTAGCCAAACACGTATAGGAGTTGGTTGTGTTTCAGCCAATGATTCAGTCGACTAAAAATATACTGACCAAACATGAAAGGGATCTAGTTGTATTTCAGCTGACTGAATCTTATGATTCAGTTGACTGAAAGTATACTGGCCAAGCATGTATAGTATTGGTTGTATTTCAGTCGACTCAATCTTATGATTCAGTCAACTGAAAGTATACTGGCCAAGTACATATGGGATCTGGTTGTGTTTCATTCAACTAAATTCCATGATTCAGTCGACTGAATTAGAAGGTTTTTATTCTGGATTATCCTCCAGAGCCTCTACCTACTTTGTAGGATGGATACGAGATAAAAAGGAAGAACAATAGGGTTCAACCATGTTGTATGGCCAAACCCCATTGAGGGTCTTAAATAGATAACAGACTATGATGCATAAATGTGTTGAGAAATGAACATGGATCTTAGATGGAAATACGGATGATGAAATTAAAAGGGAAAATCAAACTAATATGTATGTTTGAATTTGATGAGGTGAAGAGGTTCGCAAGGGGATTGCGATTCGTCTCACCCTACCGTTAGTATTATCCTTGCAAGACCAGAAAAGATAATATATCGGACATTGGTAGGATTCCTACCTCATTGAGAACATTATGGAGTATAATATGACAACTTGTTTATATTCAAAATATGATGAAAGCATTGGCTAAATAAATTATATATGATTATGAGTTAATTTTCAATGATACATTTATTTGAAATGAAATGACATTCTTGCATACAATACCTCATGCATGGCATGCGAGGGAACACATATGACCAACAAACCAAGTTCTTAGCTGTCTGGGCATAACTTGGGCATGATATTAGCTTATATGAAGCTATATGAACTGTTGAGATTTGGCCGCGTCCGGTTGATAGAAAAGTACGGCATAATTGGGCAAAAGAGCTCCTGAGTAGTCAGTCCCGAAATCCTGCGTAGATGGAGGAGACCACACTCCATCAATAATCCCGATTAATTTGCGGATGGGTATACAGTGCCCTGGTGGTTGCCGCCTCAAACACTGTGGACATAATTGACCAAGGAAACCATTGATTGATTTATGATGTGATTGGGTATGGAAATTGGGTGAGATTTCATCTAGCATTAACACCCATGACATGACACTTATGTTAGCATGATTATGATATGGACATCATGCATTGTTTTATTACTTACAAGATGTTTTTACAAATATGCCATTAATGATGTATAAACCCTTGATTTATGATATTCTAGTATTACTCCTATGTCTACCAACACCCTAACTGGAATACCACCTGGGCATGTTGATTAATGCTTTACTTCAACCCTACAGATGATGAAACAAGAAACGATAAGGAAAAGGACGTGGGAACGGAAGGGAGCCAAGCTTAGGAGCTTGGGAAGATTTAAGTTTTAAAATTACTTAGTTTTGATTTCGATGATGTATTCGGAGGACTTATATTTTGGATTGTAATAACTTATAACTTATTTGCTATGGTTTGATAATCTTTAAGTTTTATTGATACTTCATGGTAATTGGCTTTCCTTGCCTAATGACGTTGAGAAAGTGAATAGCATCCTATTCATATAAATTATTCCGCAAACAATAAGATAAGTTTGTGTAAATGTTTTAGTGGACTTAATCCACGCACATGTAATGGTGGCCAATCAAGGGTCGGGTTTTGGAATCTCGGACTTGATTCGCGTCGTGACGGCCCGTCTCCTCTCACTTATTAAAAAAAAATATATACTCTGATTTATGCAAGTGAAAATGGGCGGGGCGTTACAACAATGATATAATACAACCCTAAGTGCTTCAACAAAGTAAGAAAACCTACTTGATTGGAGATAAGTCATCAGGGAGGACGAATCACAAAATGGCTTGTACGACTCCAAGTCACCTTCAAGTCCTTCGTTATTTCCATGGATCAAGACACAATAATCATATCATTAGTTTATGCCTTTGGTTTCCAAATCTAATACCTAGTACTTTTACTAATTACCATTGAGTGGGTAAGATTTGAAGAATGTTGCTGTTGTCCTATTCATCCCACACTAATGATGAAAACTAGGGTGTGAGGTTAAGATCAAAAGAGTTTGGTCACTATTAGTTCGGAACTTGGGTCACTGTGTTCGGCACTTCCGAAGCTTCAGAACATCTAGGTCTCCTTGGGATCGTCCTAACTACACAGTCTCATTGGTCTGCTCGGAACTTGATCTTGGCACTTCCGAGTCAAGTTCCGAGACTTCAGAACATCAAGACCTTCCCTCGGCACTTCCAAAAAATACAGGTTTTTAGTTTATATTACAGTGCTCGGAACTTGGTTTCGGCACTTCCGAGACATACATGTTTTCAGTTTATATTACAGTGCTCAGAACTTGGTCTTGGCACTTCCAAGTCAGATTCCGTGTAACGCCCCGCCCCTTTTCACTATGCTTTCCATAAATCAGAGTCTATTTTTTTTTTAAAAGAGTGATAGAGAGCGGGACGTCACAACGCGAGCTAAGTCCGAACTTCTAAAGTCCGACCCATAACTGGCCAAGCCTATGTGTGCATGGACTAAGTCCATGAAAACGGTTCACACATAACAATATAAACATGCGGATTAAAATCATAACTGCGGAATTATAATAGAACTTAATTCTATTCCATTTTAGATAGCAAAGTACTCAAAGTCTTATCCATAATTAATATAACATAATTATCCAAATAAACATCCAACCATAGCAAATTATCTAAATTAATACATGCCCGAAGTCTAGTTACTCAAATTACAAGTCCATAAGTAACTTAATCAAAATATAAACTAAAAGCATCCAAGCTCCTATGCTTGGCCCTTTTCGTGTCCATCGTTTCCCTCGTTTCCTGTATCATCCACTAGGGTAGAAGTAGGGTGTTAGAACAACGCGCCCAGTAGGTATTCCAATTAGGGATAGCACATGGTTAGTACAAACATATATAATAATATCATAATGTCAAAACTATATAAACCATGCCATGTCATGAACTCAAATGCAATGAGTCCCACCCATCACAAGTACATAAGTACCCCCACATAGGTCTTTCGGACGCCCCAACGGAGTGTGGCCCTTCTGGTTTCTTCTTGATGGAAATGCACATCAAGGTATCCCAAATAGGTTTTTCGGACGCCACGACGAAGTGTGGCCCCTCCGGTTACATATCTTCACCCCATGCCATGCATGAGATGCTAATGAAACACATGCTATTTATCTTATAAACATAGCATTAAAACTCACATTTGGAACATATCTTTTACAACATAAATTCATCAAAACAAGATAAAAATATTGTACATAAACCCATGGTTTCAAAAATGTGGAATCCTACGAAAGACCACTAACGTGTCCTTGCGCTTTCGTCCGGTAATCGCTCACGATTGTACACACCTTGTGAGGTCCCGTTACCTTATAATATATCAATCACTTAAAACCATGTCCCATTTGATTTACAATAATGTTTAAGTCCATAAAATAAAACCTTGTGGGGTTCGGCCATGTTGTGTGGGGTTCGGCCATACAACATGGCCGAACCTCACTTCCTTATTTTGGTGCCTTTCTTATAGTCCTTTGATCATTAATTTAAAACCAAGATCATACTACCCTTGATTCATACATCTAATCAATTATACCATAATTATTTAGCATTGATAAAAATCTAAGTCCACCAAACCTTCCCCATGGGGTTCGGCCATACACCATGGTCGAACCCATGGTCCATGATTTTTACCTATTTACAACATTGCCATTACTCTTTTTATCATGGCTAATTACTTATCTTAAT